>JAMLFT010000639.1:0-38764 GCA_026544285.1 Pachyrhizus erosus | reverse complement strand
AAAATATAAGGTCCCATTCGAGGTTATTTTTGTTTTTAGTTTTAAAATTTTTAAAAATCAAAATTAATTTTAGTTTTGAGTATTTAGTTTTTGTTATTTTTTAAGTTTTTTAAAAGTTGTTGCAGATTGAAAATGAACAAAGTGAATCAAGCATTGTATTTTAACTTATTTCATTATGAAAATATAATATAAAAAATTATCAACACATAAAAATAATAATAATAAATAACTAAATTTGTTAAAATTAATAAAAATAGTAAGAATTGAAAATATAAATTTTTACAACAAAAAAATATATTAAAACTATAAATATAAAGAATTGCACAACCATGACAATGATAATAATAAAGATATAATGTTAATGTTTTTACAATTCATGTTTAGTTTCTATTAAGAAAATCATTACACATAAGCAAATAATAATATTAAAAAATATCAATGTGGTAGCAGTGGTGATGATAGTGACGACGAGGACAGGTGGTGGTGACATTGGCAGTTTGGTGATGGTGAGTAGTGGTGCTAATGGCAATGAGGTGGTGACAATAATGACAACAACGGATGATGGTGTTAATGAAGACAAATGTAGTGTTGTTAGTAGTGGCGATGGCAGTAACGAGGATGGTGATGATAACAATAATGGTAAGGGTGGTGGTGATGGTGGCAACAAGGACAATAACAATGACAAAGGCAATAGCGGTGGTGGCGATGGTAATAGTGCCGATAGGGGATGATATTAGTGGTGGTGGTGATAGTGATGAGTGGTAATTTTGATGGTAGTGAAGGTTTATTGTCAAAGGTAGTGAGTTTGTATTTTTTAAAACTAAAAATCAAATTCACAAAATATTTTTTCTTGGTTTTAAAAATGAATATAAAAATATTTCAAAATTAAGTTAAAAATTATTTTAGTTCCATTTTTGTCAAACATGTTTTGTTTTGAAAATCACATTTGAAAACCAGAAATCAAAAGCTCACAATTATCCCAAATAGACCCTAATTAATTAAACTATTTGTAAGAAAATAAATTAATTTAATTTAAATATTAACTTATTTATATTATTTAAATTTTATATATAATTTGATTTAAATTATGATTTGATTTAGGTTTTTGGGATTAAGTTGAACCCAAGTTCACATTCTAAGATGATATGAAAGCTTATTCTAAATCCATTATATTGTCACTCATTATATTATCAACACACCAAGTCCAAAAGTGTTGGATGTGAAGGAATGTATTGGAAAAATTCAAGTCCTATATTAGTTAGAGATAATGTTAAGATAAAATATATGAATAAGGCACAACCCCTATTCTGAGTTAACTTTTGAGATTGAGTTAGACTTAAACTTACATTATAAGAAACACCATAAAGACTTAGTTAATCATGAAAATTGAGGATAAAAATTGGAATAAAACCCTCCCTTCTTTCATACACAACTAGTGATTACCAATAGCCATAAGAACAAGAAATTTTTATTTTTTTAACAAAATAATCATATTGTATTGGTACTTTTAGGAGTTTAGTATCTCGATATCAAAGTAAAATTTGCAAGAATCTCTTCTAAGAAGGATTCCATGAACAACCCAAAAGTCATAGATATAACAAGAAAAATTCAAGAATACATCAACACTTGACAAGAAATTAAAAGAGTAAGAACAAAAAAAATAGATTAATGGAAAAAATCAACATAAAACACGAAAAAGAGTATATATAACACAAGAATCTAGCCCTATGTGTTGAGGTATATACAATCATGCTTTGAGGTATGTACAGTCTTGCTCATACTCTAAAATACCCTTTATGACACTTTTTTTTTTCACTTTTTCATGCTTAATATCTTGGGTTTGTTCTTGTCATACACTTAGCACAAAAACACGAGTTTTACCAAAATAATTTATACAAAAAAGCATTTACAGGGTCAAAATTAATATTCATCATGTACAAAATATGATTTATCACTTCATTCTCCTCCATACCTAAAAGAGTAGTTTAGGTTTAGGAAGGAGAAGAGAGGAAGGAAGTGTTTTAAAGGCTTGTAGTGTTTGTGATGCCTGAAAATGAAAGGATAAAGATTTGGAAGCTTATAAGCCTTTAACATAGAGGTTTTTTAGTGTGTTTAAGAGGAATAAGATGAGAGAAAGGAGAGTATGTATTAAGATAAAGAGAGGTCATCAAGAATTGGAAAAGAAAATAGGAAGGGAATGGTTGCATGGGTACCTATAAATAGAGTTAATTTATGTCACTATTTAGCACATTTTAGCCTTTTCACTTCATAATTTGAAATTGGACCATGGTATTTGAGTGAGAGAGGGAGTTGACAAGTTTGGGATTTGGAGGAGAGTTTACACTAATAAAATTTTATCTAGGTCTCATTATAGAGACCCAACAATCCATAGGTACTGTTGGTATAAGTTTATATGCATAAAAGTTTATAAATTTAAATTTTTTATTAAATAAATTTAGTTGAGTTAAAACATAATAGAAGGCTATATATATTTATTATTACTTATCATGACTTAAAAGTAAATCTTTATAAATGTTTTCAAATTATTTGATTTATTTGGGTATTTTTTTAATAAATAATCCACAACAATTTCATTTTAGCATAAAAAATTCTAAACTTTTACTAGAAGTTATATTTTTATTAATGTGATATAAAAATTAACTAACATTGTCAGTTTTATCAAATTTTGATATAGAAATTATACTAATTGGCATTTTATCAAATAGTTTAGGACATTTTGTAATTTTTTTTAAAAAAAGCTATAAATTTTTTTAGAAAATAATTCTAACATTATTATAGTCTATAAAATATGATTCACAGTTTAAATAATTATTTTCTAACTATTTGAGATTATTATCATGTTTATCATGAAAATTGATAATAATTTTGTATAATTGTTGCTTTAGTAGTTATTTCAATTTTTTATATGAAATAATTATTAAAATTTTAAATTATATAAAACATAAAATATTAGTTACTATTATGTAAATTAATATGTTATCATCTTATTAGGCCTTATTAATTCTTAAAAAAAGAGATTAAAAAATAAATAAACATACAAATTCAAAAAACAAAGGTCAAGCAGTTACCATTTTCATTTCCCTTGAAAGGGAAACATTTCAAACTTTCAAGAGACTTGCAAAAATTATTCAAAATAAATAAGATTTTAAAATTACAACTATGAGAATGAATCTTGGTTTTGAATTTGAAAATGAAGAATTTGAAACCTTTTATGAAGAACACAACATTTGTCATAATTTTTCAACATCTAGAACTTCATAATAAAATGAAATAGTAGAAAGGAAAAATAATTCACTTGAAAAAGTAGCAAGAACAATGCTTGATGAATAGGATTTGCCAAAATATTTTTGGGTGAATGTTGTAATGCATCTTGTTATATAATGAATAGGGTTTTAATAAGAATAATTTTGAAGAAAACCCCCTTTGATCTTTGCATAGATTAAAAATGCAACATTGCATCTAAAATTATTTGTTGCAAGTCTTTTGTTTTAAATAATGGTAAAGAACATTCTTGAAAGTTTGATGATAAAGTGGATGGACCTATATTCATAGGTTACTTGTCAAATAGCAAAGTATATAGAATTTACAATAGGAGAAATTTGATTGTCTAAGAGTCTATGCATATTGCATTTGATGAATCTAAACTCAAAATATTATGAAAATAAGTTATTGATGATCTTGTAGAAGAATTAGGAGATTCTTATTTGAAGGAAAATCAAATAACATAGAGGAAGATAATATTCACATGGAAACACATCAAGATAGCACACATGAATTATCAAAAGAGTGGAATACCATCAAAGAGTATCCCGTAGATAAAGTCATTGGGGACATCTACGAAAGGGACAACTACTAGGCATTTAATTAGAAATTTGGGCAATAATATGGCCTTTGTTTCTAAACTAGAACTTAAGATCATAAATGAGACTATAATTGATGAACATTGGGCACTTGATATGCAAGAAGAGCCTAACTAGTTTAAAAGAAATAAACTTGGAGAATTGAGATTCATTATTAGAAATTAGGCTAGGTTTGTTGCAAAATACTACAGCCAAAAGGAAATATGATTATGATGAAACATATATATGTTTTTGTGATATAATTATAAGCTATAAGAACAATGCTTGCATTTGCTTGTTTAATGAATTTCAAATTACATTAAATGAATGTTAAAAGTGTTTTCTTAAATGGCTTTATACAAGAGGGAGTATATGTTTCTCAGTCACTTGGATTTGGAAGTTTTGAACTCCTTACTCATGAATATAAATTGAAAAAGATATTGTATAGATTGAAACAATTTTTGGGAAGCATTTATTAGTGGTGATAAACAAAATTTGCACTACGTGTTGAAGTCATGCTCGAGTTAATTGTTTAAAGAATCAAAGTCTATAAAAAATTTCTTGACGTGTCTAAAATTGAAGTTGATCTAAGATACTTGAAAAGTTAGGAAGACTTAACAGTATTAAGCCCTTTGACAAAGATATAATGAAGGTTTGATTTCTCTTTTTTGGAATTAAATAAATTTAGGGAGAGGGCATGTTGTTCTGGTCTAAGGTTGAAAAAATCTCTAGACTCAAAAAATACTTATATAAATACTTACATTTATATCATTCCAAAAAAAAAAATGTAAGATCTTAAATTTATAACGTGTCGGATATAAAATCTTAACTTGTTTCACTTTATCAAACTCTCAAACATTAAGTTCTGATATCGATAAAGAGAAGAAAAAAAAACAGTAAATGCAATATGCAAAATAAGACAAATTAATGTCATACTTTTGTTAAGTCTGCTACCACGTATCTATACTATAGAATTTGACCATTGGCGGATAAAAAAAAAAAAAAATTGACCAGTAAAAATTAAATAAGTAAGAATCTTGAAATAGTCAAAAGGGTTGAAAAGCAATTACACAAATATTCTGTATACCCCATACTTATCAATCTCCAACAATATGAATATTGGTTTCATAAATCTAATGTATGTAATTTTACCGATTGCTTAATATTTTAAACATTTTGATTCTCTCTTTCATGTTAATTATTCTTGTTTTATAATCTTATTTGATTGCTTTACTTTATTTTTTCTTCTCATTCCTTGTTTTTTAGCTTCTCGAGAATTTTTTTATATTTTCTTTTTAGCATTATGTATATTTCTTAATTACTTTGGTTATTTCAAACATCCTTAATTTTCCTCCAATTCTCAGTTTTACGTTGTCTATTTTATTATATAAAAGTTATTCGATGATTTCTTGTAGTGTAAATGTTTCATTTCAATTTAATTGTTTGCTTTTATTTTCAAGTTTATATCAAGGTAAACTTACTGTTAAAGAATATCATTTAGAGGATTTGATACTAAGTCTCAAATTTCATTTGAAATCAACAGTGAAGTATTTTAATTAGCACTTCGAATTTGAAACTTATTTTACTGTCAAACATGGTGTCGGGTACTTGCTTCAAATTAAATATGTACCTTAGGATCAAGTTATCGGTGAGGGAGGAAGGGAAATGATATGTGCAAAGCGGTCTCTATGATGGAGAAACTTAGAAAATATATCAATCTTGATGGAGAAGGCTGGTTTAATAGCTAGCTAGGAAGATTAGGTGAAGACTAAGATAAGTGGAAGGGATACAATGTTTTTGAAAGATAACTCTGATTTAAAAGATTTATTCAGCTAGTAATAGATAAAGATGCAACGAGGGGAACTGTATAGGAGTTACAGTAATTGAATTTGGAAATGAAAACGTTTTTGCTTGATAGAAATTTATGATTCAGAATATGGTTTCATGCATTGCTAAGACAGATGTATCAGAACGCTTTACTCTTCCAACTTCTACACAGTCAAATAAGCTTATACAGATTTACAGTTACAAAAAATTCAAACGGGGGGTATTGTAACTGTTACTAATCTGGTTACATCCTTTATATGTACATACATTTCCAAACTATTCCTTGTATTTCATGAAATAAAATTTCTTTGACTTATCAAGGAAAAAAAAAAAAACTTTTTCAACCTTCTTAACATTCTTGTAAAAGAGATTTTTACACGAATTACAAATAAGAATCGGGAGTTATATATGAAAATATACAAAATCGAATTGTATCAAATTTAAAACGCAGTAACTTCTTATAAGAAATATTGTTGGTGACTAACAAATACATCTATAATTTTCTTGTGGCTGGCAGACAAACCCAATAAATAAATAATTTTGGAGATATCTTGTTGGAGGAAAAGAAAAGTAGTGGACACCACTAATTTAAGGCAAACTAACACAAACACTATAATATAGATTACGGACGATAATTATGAAGCAAGGACATCTGTTGCATTTACAGATCAGCATTGATCAAACCCAATTAAAATTGTTACATATTTTTTGAGGAGAATTATTGAAAGAGATATGTGGAAGTGGGAAAACCACATCTTTTGCTTTGCAGAGAATAAAAGGGCTCCCCGGGGAAGAAGGGAGAATAACTTAGAAAAATTGGGTATATAAGAAGATATTGATTATATGCTTTCTACTTGTTACTACTTTCGGTGACCATCCAGGACAAGGTGTTACTTAAGCAAAGACCTAGAAATATCAATCTATGCGAGCATATACATGTATTTTAGGTCCTTGATGGTCATTGTCTACTTCAGTTATTACCAACCTATGGATAAAAATTATGTGCCTTTAGTTTTAGGTTGAATTTTAATCACATTGAAATACTAATTAACATAATTTTAAATACATGTTTATATGTTTGGTTTTACGTTAAAAAATTAATTTATTATCAATTTAAAATAATTTAGGTAACTTCTATATTGCATAAAAAATTATAATAAGTTTTATTATTAATTAACTTACTTTTAGAATATAAATGCCTAGACATAAATTATTTCATTTTAAAAATGATTTTAATTTAAAATAATTTATGCTAACGTTTATTTAAACACACATTATATTTATTTGTAAATTAAAAAATACTTTGTTAAATGAGAAGTGTTAGTAATATATTTAAAGCACTATTTATTATTGATTTAAATTTCTTAAAAATTATAATTTTTTTTATAAGTTTCAATTTTTATAATAATTTATTATTAATTTTTTAGTTTCAAATAAATTTTAACCAGTACTAAATGGTGTTAAAAAGAATATGATAGAGAGGGTATTGGTAACCCTCTTTTTGATAAAAGCTTTTAGATAAATAAAAGCCAAGGTGAATAATTTTACTGAAAGAAAAGAAAAAGAGGAGAGATCTTAACAGCAACGTACAATTGTAAATATTCTGATTGTAGATGCTCATATTTAAAAGTAAACACAACTTTGTAAAAGAAACCTAGTTAGTAAGCTATCATAGTAATAATGGGTTATGCGACAAATGAACTTCAAAATACTAATTAGCAATATTAATCTTCCATAATTCGTATAGTATTTTGTAATAAGTATATCCTCAATCGTCAAATAAAAATGTACTTCTGTAATGTCGATAGGAAAGAATCATGACTTTATTGAATTTTTAGCTAAGATGAAGTCTCTCTCATGGAATAAGGGTCAAATTTCCAATCAAGTATATATTGTGTGCAAGAACAAATAAATCGAAATAATGCACAATATATATGTGTGTGTATAATAAAAGAGAGTGAAAAAGACAGGCAATTTGGAAGGAGGAACGACATTAGAATCTCTTTCTACCATTGATAAGTTCCATCATCTTCACCAGCAAAAGTTAGTTCTCCAAATTATCCCCCGCCTCATGGCAACTAGACAAAGGAGTTTACTTCTTTACCTTTTGGATATCAGCCAGGAAAATATTTATATTTGGGCTTCTGCAGGTGAATCACGACTAGCTAAAAACTCAGACATAGCACAGTATCATAACGAGTAGTCACTTCCTTACTTTTCATATGCAATATAAGTAAAAAGTTATGTTATTTAAACATACAAGTCTAAATATGGAAATTGGTATTGCGTATATCTATTTTTATCTCTCATTTAATTTTTTATCCTCTATGCACATCTAAAAATATTTCACAATAATTAAAGAAATAATAAATGCTATTTCAAAATCGTTGTTAAAAAAGCATTACTTTTAAGTTAATGTCGGACAAGCATCATATATAGGTTTTTTGTTATTATAAACATGTATTAAACCTTCCTTAATATGCAAGTTTCTATGAATAATGTTATATTTTCCTATAATATATTTTACTATTTTTTATTGATTTATAATAAAAAAAAAAGTATACATATAATATATTAGCAAAACATAAAAAACATTTGATATTTTTTATCTAATAAACAAGATTAGGAGAAAAATGTTACACTATAAAAATTACTCTTTTCCAATTACCAAGGCATGGACAAGTGTGCATAAATACTATGCATTTAATTAGCAAAGGGAACTACATACTGTTAGTGCATCATAAAAAGAACTCACGTAATGGAGGGTAACAAGATACTGAGATGCACGTTATGCACGACTGGTGTACGTGTTATTTGCACAGGAATCTCAATCCATTTCCTTTCTATATTTCAGTATGAACTTCTCACTAATTAACGAAAATAACTTATAAATTTTGTGGCCATTTGTTTCAAATATAACTGAAGTAGAATAGGAACAAGGAAAACAGGAACTCACGCTCATGTTTTATCCTTTGAAAAGCATGAGTATTTTCGGTGACTTTGAGAACAAGAAGTAGTCCAAAGCTGCGGCTTGATATATATGTAATTTATTTCTTAGATGCCTATTTTTGGAATTATTCCTACCATCTAAGCTAAGTTCATAATAAAACTTTTATTTATAACATAAATATTATTGCATCATAACTAGACGGTGAGGTTTTATTAGTGGCATGTGAGTAATGAGAAAAGCTAATGTTACTCATATAATTAAAATATATATGAATAGTTAAGATTGATTTTATTTAAATTTTATGTTGATTGTTACTTATATATAAAGAGGAGTTAATCTTGTAATTCAATTATAAGTTATTATATAAAATAAGTTTATTAATTATTATAATAATTATTTAAGTTATATTAATATTTTTTTATTAGTTGACAGGATAAAAATGTCTACACTATTTAACTATTTATAGTTATTAAAATCATGTATAATTATGTGGTTAAAAAATTAGCTTTTTTCATTTCTCTTCTCATCTCATATATTCTCTCTTTCTCATTATATATAATATTTTTTGTACAAATAATAATGATTTTTATTGATGTAATCGATAAATAATGTGACATTTTCCTAATGATTTTATACATTAAATTATAGATCATTTAGAGATTTGTGAATATAGGAGTTAGTAGGAAGAGCCTCATGAGTCTTGTAATCTTGTTTTAATTTATTTTCGTAAGTTTTGTGGTAGTAAATAAGCTTTTTAAAAATTATTTCAATAAATTTTATAATCAAATTTATGATATAAACTTAAATGTGATAAGAACATATTAAATTACAGCAAATCACCATTAAAGTGTATAGTGCCGTATTGTAGATAGTGGGTACAAGGGCACTCCAACTCCAACACAATATCCTATCATAACGATTATCATCTCCATCCTAACTTTGTACTAAATTTAAAATTTGTCATCTACACCTTTTATGCACAAGTAGGGATTTTTCAACCACTCAATAAAGGCATAAGTGCGTATATAATATTTTATTTAGTCTCTAAAACAAAGAAAATTTTAAATAAATCTTTAATTTTTTTAACTGTTCCATCTAAATCTTTATTTTAACTACTTATTATCGTTCTAATTCTTAAACATATATTATTATTATTACTTTAAGTTATATTTTTATTTATTTTAGATTAATGTAACAATGTTAAATACTTCTATGGACTAAAATACTAATTTTCTTTGAAATAACTTATATACCATTTTGAGCATATCTTATGATACCAATAACTTATGATATATTTAGAAGTTGTTTTCAACGTGTTTCAATCCTCTCTTTAGGATAACTTATTAATACAGTTTATGAATATATAAAAAAAAATTAACCATATTTCTATTTTGATTATAAAAACAACTTATACATGAACATTTGTATGATAAACATTTATTTAATAAAAATTTCACTAAGTTATTATCTCAAGCATACCCTAAGTGCATATTTGGTTAATTTTATTTTGAAAAGATAATAACTTATTTTTAACAACTTTGTAAAGGAACTTCGAAAAAGTAAGCTATTAATTTCTAAAAAACAATGATTTTTAAACATACATTAATCTATTTGTCTAAATGTACGCATAATTTGATAACATAGATTTACTAATATTTAAACCCATAAAAGTTGAAATAAAATAGTTTGACTATACATATGTTATAATTTTTTAAGATGTAATTTTTGTTAATATAACTGTTTGAGTGTAAAACTAATCATTTATAAAAAGCTACTTTTGGGGTACTCAGGACACTTACATCTGATGTGAATTCATCTTATCTATACATACACATTATATATATTCCGTTAGACCATTAGATTATTAAATGCACATTAATTTTAGAGATGCTGGGCTTTAATTTTTCAAATATTAGCAGGTTTTATTTGGGACAATGATTTTTAAGTAACATGCAGTTAAGACCCTGGCTATATAACATATGTTCAAGCAGAAAATTATAGAGTAATCTCCAAGAATCTTCTGTAACCAAAAACCGATGAATTTAGACAGAACATATAGTAATAATTAAAGAAATGATTAGTAATATAATAGGCTTTTAGCTGTAAGTTTTATATTTTTGTTTTGTCTAAAGAGACCTAAAAAAGGCAAGGGGGGACAGGAAGAGGATTACATGGAAGGTGATAGTGCCAATTTTTTAACTTGACATGTGTGGTCACACTCATTGTTGCATTCATGCAAGACAACAAATCAATTTGTCCATAGCCACATGATTCTTATTAGAATAATTAACCCCAAAACACTAGCCTAGGGATCGCTCCAAAGGACTACAAAATGCTAGAGGGAAAAGAACATGATATATTTGGTAGGAGCAAGAAGAGAGAAGGGACAGCCCCTGTATGATCTCTTAACTAACTATAAAATAAATGAAGGAAGAGAAATTCAAACAAATTATAAACCTTTTGAAAAATACTATATCCGATTAAAAAAAGAAAATAAGAAAATAAATAAACACCCAACACCACAGGAAGAAGAAGCAAAACATAATGTAAATAAATAATTGAGGGGGTTATGAGAAAGTGCGGGGTGGGACAAGATAATCTGAAATTGTAAAGCGATCACAATAAATAGGCCGTGATATTAGCTACGGATCAGTAAATACAAATTAAGGAGTTGACAGGTGAAGGAGGATTTGAAAAGATTGACCTGCGTCTCCTCCATGCACCCTTTCGTTTCACAGAAAAATAAAAATAAGAAAGAAAAAAAAAAATTGAACCGATTAGATTCTCCCTGTCTCTTATCCCAATCTCCCATGAAACCGCACTTCAAATGGTGACCATTTGAAAAGCCTAAACCCCATAAACTAAAAAAAGGAAAACCCAATAAAATACCAGAGAGCCAAGACAGAAAAATCAGAAGGGCAGTGAATACCAGTCTATTCCAAGTGACAAAAGAAGAGTCTTTTATGCTCCATCCATCATCCAATAAGGTCCCTCCATAATAATCTACCAGCATCTTTCATCAACAGTTCTCCTCCTCATCCTTAAAATTTCCCATTCTCCATCGTCCGTGGCAATTGAAACAACTTCAAATCATATATCAGTAATGTATGTGGAAACTTCTGATGCACCTACTAGAAGTCATGAGAGTGGTGGTGGTACATAGTTTGGTTCATGACTTCTCTCTCGTCCTCAGCGCCGTCCAGTCTCGAACTCATCGAAGCGGTGGCACCAAGGTTCAGATACACCAACCTTGAATCCAAGTTGAGGTTACCAATGTTGGTGTTGTTGCCGCTGCTGCTACTGCTGTTGTGATCCTCGTTCATTGGAGGGTATATGGGTGCTGCTGAAGTATTAGGAGCATTGTTGTTGGCATTGCCTTCTTCTCGTGACATGACAAGAGCCGCGGATTGAACAAGCTCCAAGCACAGCCTCAGTTTGTTGGGTTCGATGTGGGTCAATCCTGGGACAGCACCCTTGAAGAGGAAATCCGAGGTTAGGGTTCTTAGAATGTCCAAAGGCGTGACCCCATCAACTGTTCTTACGTTCGGATCCGCGTGGTGGTCCAGCAGCACCGCCACCATGTCCGGCGACACCATCTCAGCCGCAATGTGAAGCGGCGTCTTCCCAGCGGGGCCAGAAGGGTAGTTAACATCGGCTGCACCGAGTTCCAGCAAGGCCTTCACCACTTCCCTGCTGCAATTCTCCACCGCGTAGGGTAAGGCCAATGCCTCATCGAGGTTGAGGCCTTCTCCCATTACCATCAGCTTCACGAGCTCCACATCGGAGGAGTCCAGGGCCCTTCTCATTCGCCGGATTTTCTGGTCCTCGAGGTCGAGGGCCGCGTGGTGGTGGTGGGGATGGTGGTGGTGATGTGGCACCAAAGAGCGCCGTGCGAGGGAGGATTTGTGACGAAGCTCTTCGATTCTTGTCACAATGTCTATTGGAAGGTGCTTAGCGAGAACCTCGGGAGGAAGACCTGATTTTGCTACCAAGTGAGAACAAGTGGCCCATAGTTGCTGCATGTCTTGCTTTCTTGATGCTAAAAGCACTTTCATTACATCCTCGATGGAAGCCTTCTCTACCATGCTCGAGAGTTGTTTCTAAAAAAGAAAACAGCAAAATGGGTAAGAAGAATAAAGAGAGTTTATTTGCATTGGAAACAAACATGCTTTATGTCAGCACTTCCATGTTAGGCAATAATAGTTTGGTGGTAAGTAATAAATGAATGTAAAATGGAAGAGAACAGATGGAAGGGGATGAAATGGTTGGGAAGCGCAGCATAGGCCAGGAGAATTAAAGGACCTTTATTTTTTTTTTTTGCAGGGGGTTTGTTCTCTTTTCGAGTCCAAACCCAAATGAGGAAAGTAGATGTTTGGTAAAAGTTTCGTGCGCTTACTGTGTGCAAGACAAGACTGCATATCATGATCTAAATTTAGACATTCCTCAGTCTGCATCGTAGTGGGCGGAAGAACACCAATTCGAGAAACTCTTTTGTATAATTTTCAGTACATGAAATCAGCTACGTCCAACTCTAAACATAAACAATACGAGTACACATAGCTTTACTTCTGCCAAAAAAAAAACATGGATACACTCACCAATCCAAAAGAAGTTGGTAACAAGCTCACGAGCTAGACATTGAGACTTGAAGGAAGTATTATTGCGTGTGTGTTTGTTGAGGAAAGAATTGAAGCAACAAGTGAAAGTCAAGGAGAAAGAAATTATGGAGAGTGGAATAAATGAGAGAGAGAAAGAGTAATAAAAGAAATCAGCTATTCAGTCGCTGACAAACGAAAGCAGTGTAGCGGTGACACGAGATCATAGAATAGAACGAACTGGTGGTATAACTCCTGATGCGATAGATTGAAGCACAAATTCAGAACCCGAAATTCTCATCCTTATTACAGACCCTCAGAAAAAAAAATATAAAAAGTGAAAAAAAATATGGAGACATAGAAACACCCGTTCCCAGTTCCCAAAACGAGACCAGACCCGCGGCAGTAATTGTCCGAATTCCCAAGACCCATGAAACATACGACTGGGCACACAAAGGGTGAAAAGAAAAAAAAAAAAAAAAAACAGTGGGAGTGAGGGGTTATGATATGATACTGATATTGGTAACAACAAGGAAATAAAAAATGAAAAGGAAAAGTTGAAAACCTGAGTGAGCAATGCGAGCTGTTCGACACCGAAGTATCTAGCGGCGGCGAGGGTGTCGAGGGCGAGATCAACGGCTGAGGTGCAATGCGTGTGCCAGCACCCTCGCTCTCCACAATTGGGCCTGGCCTCGTGCTTTTGAGGAACGATGGAAACTTGGCCACTGTAGAGAAACTGCAGCATGAGAAGGAAGACCTCGTAGCCAACGGAGTTGACGGGGATGACCCCAGAGCGCGAGTTAAGTCGCGGCCCAGTGGGGTCAAGCCCAGAGGGTGGGTCCGGCCCACAGAAGAATTTCCTGAAGAAAAGGCTCCGCGCGGCGAGTATGCAGCGGTGCGCGTGGACTAAGCGACCCTCGACGCTGAAAGTGACGTCGCTGAAGGCTTGGCCGTTGATGAGGAGGTTGAGGTAATCCAGAGAAAGAGATCTTAGCGACTCTTCAAGGGACATGGTGGTGGTGATGGTGCTAGCTACTGTTACTGTTCTTTCCTCGCTATAGATAGAGTTTTCTGTTCCTGATGTACTGTGCTGTCGCCTCAACGCTCTAGGGTTGGTGGTTGTAACTTATTGCTAACAAGATAGAGAGAAAAAGAGAGAGAGAGAGAGAGAGACAGAGAGAGAGAGAGAAGAGAGAGAGAGAGAGGGATTGTTAAAGGGAAAAGTGAGATAGATGGAATAGTGAAGGAAGTGAAGGAAGAAGGGAAGGGGTTGGGTTCATCCGTTTGTTTGTTGATGATGATGGTACTGTGGTTGTTTTTATGGGATTCGCTCTGTGAATGGTGAATGGTGAATGAAGGGGCATGGTTTGGGATGGGAAATTTTGTATATGTGTGTATTTTGATTGATATTTTTTGGAGAGAGAGTGGCAAGAGAGAGAAACAAAGATTGCAATTTGGGTGGCTATTCTGGGCGGCTTGGGGGTTAAAAAAGGCCTCAAATATTAATTAAAAATTTATTTATTTTTTTTTTTTTTTTTCTATTCCTCCTTCTTGTATGCTGTGTGGTCTACATACACTCAGAGTAGAGTAGAAGCATGTAGTGCTAGTGAGGAGAGAGGGGGGTGGAAGTAGAAGCATATAGGAGAAGGATTGAAAACGATGCCTGGATTTAAAAAAAATATATATATATATAAGTTTAGACTTTGCTTATATATGTGCTTAATGATATAAGCAACTGAAGTCTCTATAAATAGACTAATACATAATAATAATATAATATAATACATGTCCTTGGGGCCTATTGTGTTGACTGTTGCACTTGTACGTGTTGTCCGCATTTTTGGATATATATAAATTCTCTTTCCACATATTTTTTATTTCTATTAAGAGAGAGAAATGTTAACTATATGATTGATATATTAAAAAAGCCACAAAATTTTAATTATAAAAAATAATTCTTTATTTTCTGAGTTACATATTAATGTTTTGTTTTTACATGAAATGAGAGCATATTAATAATTACTAATATTACCAATCTAAGTCGGACAACGTAACTCAATTATTTCAATGTAGGTAGTTTTTTTTCTTAAAACCCTTGCCATCATGTTTTCCACGTCGGATAATATTTCTTTCCACCGAGAACATTTTCATACGTGTCTCATATCATAAGATAGACACATGTGAAAATATATAATAGGTTTTACATTTTTTAATTAAAATTAATATTATTGTTGTTGTTCTGTTTTATTCGCAGCTTTTGGTTCTTAATGACAAAAATATTCTTCCTATATATCATTGTGAAGCGGTTTCAATATTAAAAACAATTATATTGAAATATTGAAAAAAATATATGAAGTCAAGTTGTATAATTTTGATTTTTGGGCTACGGCCTAATTTAAATTTATAATATCTTTTTTTCTTTGGTAAAGAATCGTATCGATTATTATTTATAAATAACATAAACTAACACGCATGTGTGTGTCAGCCTATCATTAGCTCAAATAAATAAATGTCATTCATGCTTAAGTTTTTATTATTGGTAAAAAAAAAAAAACACTAAAAATTGATGTTGGAGAATACTAATTAAGGAAAAAAAAAAAAAACTGTCGTCCACATACTTTCTCACACAAACAACAGAAAAGTAAATCCAAGTAACCACTAAGGAAGATTTGCTACTGACTTCACATAGAACTTTATATAATTAACCTTTTTCTATTTGAAGTCAACAGAAGTGTTCTGATTAATTTGTGATTTATCTTAGTTTTTATTTAAAATTATGCAACGAATTTAGAGTGGAAAAATTAGTTTGACTTATTTTAATGTGTCTAAACTTTGACGAATTTGTAATGTTTTAAATTGAAAGATAATTTTAGAATAAAAGATATTAAAATAATAAAAAAATAAAATAGAAACCTGAGAAAAAAAAAAAAAAAAAAGATATTAAAGCAGTACTTATTTTAAACCGATTCCAATTTCGTCATTCGTTAGGTCAGGTCAAGTTCTTTTACGTTTGTTTGATTGACCGTTCCTGTCAGTAGGACGAGTCTTAAAAATGGATGTGGCCCGTAAAAAATCCTTAATGCTAGTTTCTGTTTAGACGTTAAGTCACACAGTTCACGCAATGTTAGGAGAGTAGAGGATAAAATATTCATAATCATATAATAGTTAAATAGTATAAAAAACTATTATGCTATAAGTTTGTTATAATTTAATTGATAATTAGTGTAGCTTTTTAAGAACCACAACATTTTAGCAACTATAATTAACACTGAGGTGTGAATCTTTATTTAAAATCATATTTTTAAAATTAAATTCATACTAAGTAAAAATAATTTTATACTCTTAACTTAATTAGAATATTTTTACATATCATTTTAGAGTAATTATTCTATTAAAAAAGTTTTACTATTAATTTTTTCTACTTAAATTATAAATAAAATTACTTTTCGGCTTAAAATCATAATTTTTAATTTATTTTAAAAATGATTATATTTTTTAAAACCAAAAAGCAATTTTTAATTTTAATTCTTTCTAGTCGATTTCACTACAAAAGTAAACAGCTTCTTAAAAGGAGACATTTTACAGCCAAACATAACGATAAATTTTAGTTATCATTGAGCATAAATTGTTTAGAAACTAAAATTTGAAAAATAAATTAGAAATGAAATTGAAGGTTAATTTGAAAATAAAAATATTATAAATATAGGACTTACATTACAAAGCGTTAAGATTGTCATATTAACTAACATTGATTTGAGTGTAATCCAGGTTGAAATTTTTAAGGACTTAAATTTTAGAATAATAAATATTAAAAAAATATGATTAAAAATTTGATAAATTAATAAATATTTTATGTTTATAACATGATAAAAAAATGATTTTATCATGTAATTTTTATTTAAATAAAATTAAACCATTGATATAATACTATGAGTTTACAATAATAATATTTTGAGTTCATTTTATTTATATAAAATATTTATCAAATTTATCAATGATTAATCTCTTTTAAAAATTGATTAATCATCTTTCAAGAGATTTTATCTTTCAATCATATTTTTTTTCATATAAAAATTGAACTTAAGACATTATTTAAAAATAATAATTAAATTTTATTTAAATAAACAATATATTAATGTACTCTAATAATATAATGCATCATATTAATGTTTGAATTATTGATAATATATATTAATGTTATACTAATAGAATTATTTGTTAATACAATCAAATTATTAGTACAGACTCGTAACAAAGGATTTATTTCTATTAGTCAAATGTTATATGGAAGAAGGTTCATTCAATGTTAAAGATGATCATTTTTTACATTGAAGATGGTTTTTTAAAAGAAAAAAATTATTTTAAAAGTGATCAAATAATAACATAATTATCTATATATAAAAATAATAATTAAAACAATAGATGGTTGGTTTGTGTAATGTATGTTTTTTTAACCCACTCTTCTTTCTTCCCTATTCCACCATTTTTTCTCTCCCATATTCCCACCCTTCTGTATTCCCTTTCCCCCTCTTCTCCTCACACATGTTCCTTTCTCCTCCCATTTCCCCTTAGCGTGGACCATCGCAAAAATCCCACCACGTTGGATCCAAGGGATACCATTGTCCTCGACCTCACTCAAGATCCTTCACCCACAAATCTCCTCACCACAAAACTAAAGAGATATGGGTTGCACTCCTTCCTTGCTTTAGAGAACTCATTTCCAATAAAGATATGCAAAAAATCAGTATTGAATTGAGTCATTTTAGAAGAGAATCGGAAACCAATTTATGGAAGTGGGTTAGTTAATCAAATCGTTTTCATAATGTGGTTTGATTCAATTCAATTCAATTCTTTGAAAAAACTTAATCATGCGTAGGTGTAAAATGACCAAATCGAACTAAACTGGAAAAAAAAAAAAAAAAATCAAAGATTTTGAGAAAAAATGTATTGAACCAATTTATAAAAATAATTTTATTTGAACTATTTTTATACAGTGGATTAGTTCAATTTTTTTAAGAAAATCATTTTCTGCATGGCCTGGTTTCCAAAACTTGTACTCTTGCATGTTCTGGGTGTTGGAATCAAAGCACAACATCAATGAATTTGATGAAACCATTCATCATGGTGAAGGCATCTTGGTTTGTGGGAAAGAAAACAACTATCTATTTATTATTATTATTATTATTATTATTTTTTAAGAAATCTGCTATTTTTTTTTACTTTAATATGCACTTCTTTTTTATTTTCTTCCATTTTTATTTATTTTGTTCAATTATTTCTTTTATTTTAGTTAATATTTGATCTTTCATGCAACGATTAGATGTCTCATAATTTTATTTTTTAGTTAATTTTTTTTTTGAATTTCTAATTCAAATCTAACAAAAACTTTATTCTTATATGTTCTTAGTTTTATAGATGGAATCCATATTTCAATGTCACAATAAAATAAAAGTCAATTTTTATTATAAAATTCCAAACAAGGAATCTGCATCGGAGATAAATTAATAATATCAACATAATATGAGTAGAATATTAACAAGTTTTGTTTATCTGAAATCGTATCATTGTAAGGATTTGAGAGTTTTATAATTATAATTAATATTCTTTAAAATTTTCAAAATTTCTAACAAGAATTTTTAAATCAGTTATATTAACAATTAATATATATATATATATATATATATACACATCCAAACAAAGATAAATATAAAGAAAAAATATTTTTTTAAATTGATTTTTGGTACGATGAAACTAAAATGTTAACATCTTTTTTAATTTATGTAATTCATGATAATACTTTTAATATTGTTTGTACAATAAACAAATATAGAAGATACTTTTTAAATAGGTTCTTAACACAATGCTTTCAAAAATATACTTGTATTTTTATTCTTATTCTAGTTTTCAAAAAAAAAATTCTTTATCTCAACAAACCAAAGGAACCTCAATGAATAATATCAACATAATATGAGTAGAATGTTAACACGTTTTGTTTATCTAAAATCGTATAATTATAAGGATTTGAGAGTTTATAATCATAATTAACATTCTTTACAATTTTTAAAATTTCTAACAAGACTTTCTAAATCAATTATATTAACAATTAATATATATGTATACATCCACACAAAGACAAATATAAAGAAAAAATATTTTTTTAAATTAATTTTTGGTACGACAAAACTAAAATGTTAACATCTTTTTTAATTTATGTAATTCATGATAATACTTTTAATATTTTTTGTACAATAAACAAATATAGAAGATACTTTTTAAATAGGTTCTTAATACAATCAATTTAAAAACTATAGATTAAATTTTATGCTTTTAATAGTATACTTGTATTTTTATTCTTACTCTAGTTTTCAAAAAAAATTTCTTTATCTCAACAAACCAAAGGAATCTCAATGACATCAACATTCCAAAAGACACTGATGTCAAGAAGGTTCAAGAAAAAGATCATGTACCTTTTTTCTTTTCTCTTGTTTCATAAGTAAAATGCAAGAATTTTAATTACTGCAACAATTGAGAATATATACATAATTTTCATTTTTTATTTGATAATTATCTTATTCAATTTTGATTTATGATATATTAATGATATTTTTATACTATCATTTAATCACAAATCATTATATATAATAAATTTCTTATATTTTATATTAATTATCTTAAAAGTCTTACCAACAGTAATTGTTAATTGGTTGATAATGTAATTTAAACTAACATTTACACTCCATTACTCATTTTTCAATATATCCAACCTAGAAATCACAACAAATTAAGTGTTAGAGTGCACGAAGCGATGTTAATAAATTGTCAAACATGAATATACTTAAGGGTTAAATATATTTTTAGTCCCTATAAATATAAAAATGTTCATTTATAGTCAATTTATTTTCAATTGTTTGTTTTTAGTATCTCATTTTATAAAATGTGTCAAAAGTGAGTCTGACCTAAAATAAGTTATGAACCAATCAACAATCAACAAAATAAGGTGAATGAGAAAAATGTTAACTTAACTAAAACTAAAGTTAATATATGTAGAATTCGTATCAAAGTAGCCAAAATCATTAATAAGATTTATAATCGAGTTCACTTTTGATACGTTTTATTAAATGAAAGAAAAAAATTAATGATTAAAAATAAAATAACAAACTAAAAATGAACATTTTTATATTCACATAGACTAATAACATATTTGATCATAAAATTTATTTATACAAAGATTTATAATAACAAATTGAAATAAAAATAAAAAGAGAACTACCTTAAATATTGAATTGAATTTCAATTTAATCATTATAATATGAATATTGCACTTGTATTGTTTATATACGAGATTATTATATGTAATAAAAAAATAAAATTATTTTATATATTTATAGTTAGTTATGTATCTATAATTTTTAAATTAAAATGTGTTCCTTTTATTTTTATTTATAAGATCTAATTATTTAATTCATCAAATTAAAAAAAATGATTAATTTAGTTGAAAGGTATAATTTTATCATAAATTTATATTTTTTATTTTTAAAACTATAATTTTCATTAATATTTTATTTTTTTTATAATTATTTATCAATAAAATGAATTAAAATATATTTTAATATAAAAATAATTAATGCAAGAAATATTTTACATTATATTTTATAAAAAAAACCACTATTTTTAATTTGATTTCAATAACTAAGAACAGAAGAGTATTATATATCAATGAGAGCTTGTAGTTGCAGTATTTTTTTTTTTTTGTTAAAAAAAGATTTTGTATATGAATTATAGCAACAATTGATTAAAAATACTTTTTTAAATTAATTATAAATATAATTGATCTACAAAGTACCAATCTTAAAAGTGTTTTTTACAAGTAATTAGTTTAATTAATTAAAGTTTATTATTTTAAACTTGAATCAAATTAATTATTTAATAAATTTTCATATTTATTTATTTACTACTCTGAATCAATATCCGATCTCCTGATCAGTTTTTAATTGTTTAATTTTTAGATTCGTATATTTTACTCTTCGGTATTTATACATTTCCCCTATTATTTGTTGTAATTATTTTATTTTATTTCATTTTTCGCTATATACATCTTCTTTATGGCATTCTAATACTAATATTTAAAATTATTTATTATTGTTTAGAATTGTTAGAAATTAAAATGCCATTTTAAGTATAATAATATTTCATTTAAAATTTTCATATTATAATTATTATATAAAAATAAAAAATAAATTTTTTTTTCTTAATTTAACTTGATAAACTAGACCAACATAACTAAATCCTATTTTATTCAAATTAAATAAACTATTTTCAAAAAATAAACTAAATTATTCCAATAAAATTTAATCGGTTTAAATTTTAATTTACTCTAAATCTAAATCAAGCCAATTGGTGAACACCATACTTATTCCTTTTTCAATTCTCTTTTGATTGTTCTCTTATTTACAAGAAAATATACATAACTAACATAGAAATTTAGTTTTTCCAATTAAAATCTGAAATAAATATACTTTAATTTATTATATTATATGTTTAAGAATAAAAAAGTTATAAGACTTGGTCTAAAATATAATAATTAAGTAGTCGAGTGGAGCTTGAAAGCGTAGGAAAGCGTGTCGGCCGGGTTTAATTAACCGGTTCGGACATGTTTCAGCCATTGGGAATCGTTCCTAATACCGACACACATTTACATCTAACTGTAACTGTTTATTAACTAATTCTTCCTTTTCATTATAATATTTGTTTTTATATTCAAGGTAGACAAGAAGCAGTGCACGTGATAAGAGTGATGCTATTATTCTCAATTTTTTGCTATAATAAAAAGAATCTGTTAGATTACATATATTGCTATTGGTTGATTAAGCGAATTGATATTATATCTTCTTGTTTATTTGTTATGGCCTATGCCTTAGCCGTTGAAATTGAAATTAATAAAAGGAATGAAATTAATTTAAATTTAGTGGGAAAAAAAAAAAAAGCACAAAAAAATCGCATGGATTGACAGCACAACCCACTGACGGTCTTATGATTTCAAAGACTCCCGATTTGACATTTGACTTGTCTTTTCACTCTTTCTCTCTGTGTCTGCAAACTGAATACACGGTTGCACACTACATTTCAATTTTTAGCAGCTTTTGCTTTTTCATACGTACATTATTTTGGTCAAGAATCAAGAATTTTAATTAATCACGCATACGTGATATGGAAAATGATTTGGAGTTTTCTATCGGAAAATTATTTTATTTGAATAATCATGCATAAACATATTATTCTTCAAATATATCATTTTATTTATTATTTTTCTTTTTTCTTATCACTTTATATTATTTATTTTATCTATATTTCTCTCTTTTTATCATTCTAGATTTTTACTAGATGATGGTTATCTACCCATCATTTTTCTTTTTATTTATAACTACAGTGGGATTGTTTTATGCTATCCACTTTAATTCTACAGGATATATTTGATATTGTATAAGAAATAAATAAATAAATATAAAAGTAATTGTAAATCATTTTAAATTTGATATTAATCGTTTAATTCTCAAATAATATAATTATTTCTGTCTATGCTAAATAAGACGACCATTGCTTATGCTATGCTTAAAGAATGATAATTATTATTTAATTATAGTTAGTATTACTTTTATACGTCAGTTCTCTGATTTTATCATGTATAGCACTTTCACATTACGTATATATTGTTATAAAAATGTCAACCTAACATTTTTCTTTTCATGAACTGACTTCAACCAATGATAGTTGTATTATGTATAAAACTTATTGCAATTTTTCTTTTTGCGTGTTATCACAATCTACCTTGCTGCAAAAAATTTTGACTATTTGACTGATTATGTTCAGTGAGATCTTCTTTAACAAATACATTTTTGTTTATCAACAAAATTGAAATAGGAGATCATGTTTAAAGAATTTAAATTTAGTTTTACGTGAATCAATGAACATGTTGGTATCTTGTAGAGTTTTTATATTTTAAAATAATTTTTTAGAGTAAAAGAATATTCTTTTATATGATTATTTTTTTTATTTTAAAAACCCTCAAATAAATTTCTTCTAATTTTTATAATTTTATCATCTTTCTATTATTTGTGAATTCATCTCTTTTAAATTTTAGTTAAATTAAAAATATTAGTAAAGGCATAATGTATTAGTTGATATAAGTTTGTAGTCCGTCTGGCATCAACTAATGTGTTAAGCGACCGTATAATCATCAAAAGAACCAGTCATTGTTGAATTTCTCTGACGAGTTTCTTGCACGATATTTTCTTAAAGTGATTTATTAGAATTTATAAGCGAAGAAACCGTGCATCTTCCCTAATTTTCCACTTGATGGAGATAGACAGATAGATAACAAACAAGGAACAGCCAAAGGGGGGTGGGTGGTCAAGTCTTAGAAAAATTTGCACTGCGACTTTGGGACTGTGACACACGAAATGATGCACGTTCTAATTTTAAGGTTGAGTGTACCACATGAGACGCATGTCGTGCCTGCCTTACCTAAACCAACTTAGGTTCGACCATGGCCTAATTTACTTCATGTGCTTCTTTTCTTTGATATAAGCTTTAATAATTTTCATGAGCGTCTGAACTGGCTTTGGCTTTGGCGTATGGCATTGGCAATTTAATTTGGCACTAGTAACTCTCTCTCCCTCATGAGTAACTGGTTGGAGGTGTGTTGTGTTGAATAGACTGACAATATTATTAATTACCCTCTATGACTTTCAAAGCATTAGGCTATTATCTAGATATGTAGGTGTTTGAGATAACATGGGAAAAATCATCGCAGGCATCCCATAAAGGAGATGGCCCTTCAACCTTTTTGTCTATTGAGTAGTCCCTTCAAAGTACTTTATCAATTTTCTTTACCTGAAACACTGTTTGTGCAAATGGAACTTTTTCGCAAATGATGTAACGCATCACTCATTGAAAGTTACTAAAAGGGGATTACTCATAAGATTAACCTCAATGAAACTCATTAACAAAATGTGACAACGACGCTTGTATGTGACAAAAATTCTATGAGAGGCGGTTGAAATTAATATGAGTTAATTTGAATTGAAGCTTCATGCGACGATGGTAGATTGATGTTCAAATATTCATGTTAAGCTAGAAAATTAATGATTTGAGTCTAGTAACAAATAAATCATTGCATATATATATAGGTAGCAATATATAACTTAGGTAACTAATTAATAAAATTCCTAGGTATATAGCATTTCAGCCATGGAACTGTAGAAGTCAAGGCAGCATCAAAACAGTGAGCTATCATTGTCTTTTGAATGGATTGGATTTGATTTCCCATGTTGGAAGCTTGAGGCACTTGTCATCTTGCGCCTCCTCTAAGCTGGCAACTGCCTAATCAAGTAGACTGAAATTCAAGATCGTTTTTGAGTACCAACTCCATGCAATTGAGGAAAGTCATATCGCAAAACAATTGATTGATTATCTTCCTTCTAGTACTTTCTCCTCTAAGTTAAGGGACAAAGGGAATTGCTAATACAGGTAGATTGTCTGACTATATGTACAATTGAATGGTTAACAATGACAGGATCTAGTTGACCTTTGACTCTGACTCACAGGTGGTACCCATTACAATCGTTTTGTTTTGTCTTTTTTTATTATTATTTATTTTTATCAAAAGAGATGATATGGTAATTAGGGATAAGCTTTTTAGCTTTAAATTAACACTAATTATATTTATTTATTAGACTTTATGTAAATTTGTGTGACATAACCCGTTTTAAATTCGTCTACAAATTTAACAAATAAATGAAAAGGATGTCAGGCTCTTTTGTGCGTGTGTGTTCGGTAAGATAGTGATTAAATATCATGTTATTGGGAAACGACGAGAAATCCATACATAGAAAGTGGCTTAAACTCGTGAGGTTTTTGTGTGGAGGGTATAAGGTCAAAATTTTCACGATGAAATTTGCCATGTATATAAGCTACGAGGTGGTGGAATACTATTGTGGTCAATTCATATCAACCATTTCCCATCCATTACTTGCAAATTCAATTCCTTCTTTTTTTCTCCTAAAAGCATCCCTTTTCCCACAATAACACATTGGCAATATATTGGTCTATTTGGAGGACAATCTGTTGTTTAATTTTTCAATGAAGGGTCGGCGAGTTTCTGACTTAATTGGTAATATATGATGGACCTAAATATTAAAGTTGGCGAAGGTCAGGACTGGACTATGTTGCTTGCATTCTCTTCTTGCCCATCGATTTTTTCATTCGTCTGGATAAATCTTATTGCTCCTTGACGCATATATGACAAACCTTGATGACATATACATGCATTAGTATAACTTAATCAAATTTTACATTCTTATAACTTTATGTAGAATGTGTATTTTGTCTATCTAACTGCAAAGTTTTAATTATATATTACTTATATTGTTTGTGTTAAATTTTTTTATAAAAAAACTAAATTATTTATATTTTTATTTGGTACACTTTTTCTTTATTGGTATATCTCTTTATCAAGAGAATTATTTGCTTATAAAAAAATATAATTTCTATTTTTATATGTTTTAAAATATATTATCTTAATTTTGATGTATATGAATCTCAAATAATTTTTTATTAATATTTTTTTTTTGTAAATATGGATATTCCCAAATTGCCATGTATGATCAATTCCTCTTATAGTTATAATAAACAATCATGTCTAATGAGCATGTTGAAATATTCGATCTTGAGTACAAAATACCAATCATTAAAAAAGAAGTGGCTAAAAGTTGAATCCTGAACCTATTGGAGAATATGATGGATTGATTGGAATAATTTAATTTATTTAGAAGCTCTTTAATCCTTAAATTTATGTTTGTTTTTATCACTTCACAGGGAAAAGATTTCCGGTATCTCCAACAAATACTTCGTAGTTTTGTAACTTAAATTTGTTAAGTACGTGCACAAGACGAAGGTTGTTTGAGCAAAAGGATAAATCTTGTTTTTGAACTGCCATTTTGGAAAATTATATAATATTTATGCGTGAATAATCGACCATTATAATTAAAATCACACGCATAATTTACACGAGCTTTCTCAATGATTCAATATTTGTCGCTCGTAGCATATGTTTGTTTTGTTGTGAACTTCAATCTTGTTTTTGCTTTCTCCTCTCTGGATTGAATTAACAACGATCCCTCCAGTCTACCACCTTAATTCATGGAACAAAAGGGAATTAAAATATTTATGTGACTAAATCAATAGTAATTGTTTTATCAACAAAAAGAATAAATGTTTCTCAACGCATTGGATTTTGCAAATACTCTTGAATTTAATTAGTAGCAACCTTCAATTTAATTACTTGGATCTGTCCTATGCGATTGGTTTGTGCAGCAAGCCAATTTACCTAAGATCCATCGAAAGTGACCCAAGAAATAAATAAACCTCAACCCAGGAATAAACTAGCTAGTATTCAAAGTTCGCATAAATACCCATTATTTAATTCATGTTAAACTTAGCTTGAATGAAAGTGACTAATGGCTCAAGGTTCGTTTGGATTCTAATTCTTGAATTAATTAATAATGCGTTACAGCTTTGAGTGTGACTGCGAGAGAGATATAAGCGTGAAGAAGGAGAACCGGAATAAGATACTTAAGCAAAAAAAATTAATTATAGTTAACTTATGGTTCAATTCTACAAATGGAAATGAAAGTTGATTAATTTGCTAATAGGATATTAATTTTCCTTCTTGGGTGAAGCATGTTCACTTTTCACCATATGGGTAAGGCTAAAATGGGGTACTTGACACTAGTCTAAGGGCTACAACATGAGGGAGACAACCTCTAAACATAATTATGAAGAAAAAGATAACTAATTGCTGCTACTCAAGGATATATAAATCATTAAACAAAACACTTGAACCAGCTATACTCTTATTATGCTCACTATGTCAAATGGTAATAATTATCTTTCAAGTTTTTGAAAGAAATAAGTAATGTGATAGCCGAGTCACTCATGACCCACCTAGCTCAATTGGGGTCGTATTCGCATGGAAAATGCTTTCATATAGCTAAAGTCATATGAACTTTTATTTGCAATTAAACCCCAATCGGTTTTCGGGTCCACCTCCAATAATCCTGTTTGTTTCTTGATCTTGTTAGTAGATAGTAATATTTAAGTTGAAGATTTTTATTTTAAAAATAAGTTTATTAATTTATCATTTTTTATCCTAATTACAACTATTTTATTAATTATATTTTTACTTTGTTTTTCTAATACGATCCTTCCTAATAAAAATATATATTTCCTATCAGTATATTTTAAATGGTAAATTCTAAAAACCAATTATACTTGTTATTGACATTGTAATTAGTTTCCAAATTCTAATTAAGACAATACTAGAACGATTTTCCCTTAATCTCTTTTGTACTTCAATATTCTATTTGTATTTTTCAATAACATAGCAACATTGTTGTATTAAAGAATAAATAAAAAGTTTGAAGTAGTGGGCCTCTAAATAGTGGGAAACATAAATCTGTTTTCAGAATTAAAAGTTTTATATATGTTTATGATGTTAAAATAATAATAATAATGTGTTTTTAAAAATCAAATTGGAAAAGTATTGCACTGGTCTAATATTCAATCTAAATAAATTATAGAATCAATTGTAAAAAACAGTCAACGAACTAGAAAATTGGCTAAAGAAAACGGTTCATAACGGGTTAATAAAAAACACCTAATACGACTTTTTTTTTATTTCTCAAAGTAATTAATCTAAAATATTAGTTCTTTTTTTAGATATAAACTTATTTAGTTAATGGACATTTTGCTATATATTATTAAAACTTAGATTTATTTTGTTGATGTTTGGAACTTATAAAATGTTCTCTTTTTAGTTTTTAAAATTATAGAGTTATGATATTATGTTTTTTTAATATTCTTTTATAGTTTATTTAATTATTGTTGTTATTTTATTAATACCAATTCCATTAAAATTAAATCTGTAACTAATGTCTTGACTAATTTAATGACTAGCTTAATTTTTAAAATATGCTATAATGTACAATACATCATATTATTAATATAGACATAATATTTATACTTATTAATTCACTTTTGTTGGATAAAACTATACTATTAAAGAAATTTTAAATACTTATTATTATGATTTATTAGTAAATGATAATTTTATATCAATTTTTAGTTTTTTTGGTATTTATTTAAAAACTTGATCATTCTCACAATCATAGCAAATCATCATTATAAAAAAATATAATTAATATAAGTCAAAATTCAATGCTAAATAACAAAAATTGATGTTAAATGTGTCTAGTGTTAATTTTACATTTACTTTATGGTTAATGAAAGTTTGTTAAAATTAATCTATAATATTGACCAAGTTGATGTTAAATAAAAGTTATATTAAATTATAAAGAATTGATGCTAATGTTAACATTAGCTTGATCGAAATTAATTAACTTAAATAAAAAATAAATGTTATTTGTATCAAATAATATGGGTCATATCTTGATAGTAATAGGTTAGTTGATATTAAAAGTTACTATTAAGAAAGGAAAAAAATCATTATTATTACTAATAATTTGGTTCTATGATTATTGTGAGTTATTGTCATTACTCTAATAGAAGTTTCTTTTCTTTATTTTTATTTTTTATTTTTGTTTGTTTTTCTTTTTTTTTTCCTATCTCTAGCATTGTGCTCTTTTGTCGTCATCATATTTTTTCTTAAATCTTTTTTCTTTAGTCAAAGACATTGTCAAAAGTAGGGATGTCAGAGGAGATAGATGTCATTATAAAATCGATATCGTTTATTTATGGTAAGTGTTGTCGGAGATCGAGGTAAGAATTAAAAGAAAATAAAAACTTGAAATTATTACTATCATCATAATTACTGATACAATTATCATTATTTTCATAATTATCTCTTTCTAAAATATATAACCAATATAAATAGAAAAGGGAAGCATTAGAAAAAAATAAAGAATACAAAGTAAAGAAAGAGATTGACATAAGGGACACGGGAAAGGAAGAGAGTAAGCAAAGGATGAGAAATTGAAAGAAAAAAGATTTTAAAGAAAATAAAAATAAAAAAAATGCATTTCATAAGTTAAAAACTATTTTTTTAAAATTATTTAGGATGAATCTAGACAACACTATGGTCTATCTTAACTTAAATATCTTGATTAACATTTACTTTGACTAATGTTACTTTTAATTTTAGCGCTAATCAAACTAACGCTATTTAATTTAATAATAAAAATAAAATAAAATTGGATTCAAAAAGTTGCGCCCTAGTAACATTGGCCTAGCTGTTGCTAATAGTGTAAGTGTCGTGACTGATATTAATCTTGACTTTAATATGTGTTCTTGTGGTCCAGAATTTAAGGTTACATAGTCTTATGTTGATATGAATTAGAATATTTTATTAAAAAAGTTGTTTATTTTTTATTTTATAATAAAAATTATTCACTTTAACTTTAAGTAATGATGTTAACAAAACTAATAATTTATTAGTATATACGAGCATTTTGTTTTTGAGCTGGGTATAAATGAGTTTTAAAAACTGAATGAAACCCATGCAAACCTAATATACATTAATTAAAAAATCCATTTCCTTTAAAAAATAAAAAGTTGGAGTCACAGTCATGAATAAAGTATTTAAGTAAAAATAATGTAGAAGGGGCAAAGTATATAGAGCTAGCTAGGCAGCTAGGCAGCTAGCCACATATAATATAATTACTTAGCACTGTGTAGAAGCTATGGTGAAAAGTGCAAGAGGAAAAGTAATTGTTGACTTGGGTGATCTTGTAGCACTTCGGGTGATCACAGTCCACGTATCAAAGTGATGGAGAGGAAAGGAAAAACAATGCATTATTTTATATATTGAGAGCGTAAAAATGAAAAATAAAAAAAAAATAAATTGTTCGTACAAACGTATACAAATTATTAAGATTGTGTTAGTTTTAATTTTAACTATTTATTTTAATGATACATTTAAGATTTACTCCTTTTTTAATTCTTAACTCTTTTTTTCATACACAGAAACTTTGAGATTAAATAAAATAAAAAAATATTCTAATTCAAATACAAAAGTCTCACAAGGTCATATCAAAGAAAAAAAATATAAGATTAATGATCAATACACCTATAAGAAAAGAAACGAGTAGTACTTTTGTCTTAAACCAAGTCTAAGATATGATTTTAATTAAACCCAAAACTTCAATAAAAATGGAGACACCTTGTGAAATAGAATTTTGTTGTACATATTTCAAATAGATTAGGTCACTGCATGCCAATAAATATGATGAACAAAATGTAAATTTTTCTTTTTCAATGAGATAAATTGAATATAGTAATCAAATATGTTATTAAATAAAACTAAAAAATAATCACCGAACAAGATAAAAATAAGTGATAATCATCTTTTGAGAAGAAGAAACATAACACAGGATAAATCTTGTACCTAATACAATATCCTCTTTTATACAGATTAAATTAAATTACATATAACTTTATATATATATATGTCAAATGTAATATAATTATAATTAAATTAAACATAAGTATAGTCACATAATTAATGTGATAAGCATTCAATAATTTACAATGTAAGAAAATTCTCTTGTTTATAGATCATGAAATTTTTTATACCACAAACAATATATATATATATATATCACGACAAAATTTGAAGAAATGAAATCCTAGCAAACCAAGAACCCACTTCCCACTTCCTCTAACCTCCCACCCCTTTGACCTCCACCAATTAGGGCAACGAAGCCATCATTACATTAAATGGCCACAACAGAATAAACACTTGCTTGGGTGGGACTATGAGAGTGGGATTGCAGGTGTCCTGCTATCTTTCTCTATATCACATGACCACAATATTTTCTGGGCCCCACCCAAATTTCTAGATTGATGGGTTGCCTTCCTAGATTCACCTCATTTGATGTTAGTGTTGGAAAGCAGATCTGCAATTCATGGCCATTGTTTGGGACTTTTCTCAATTAGAATCAGCAGCATAATCAGAACCATTGGCTTGCTGCAGGAGAAGACTAAACATGGGAATTTATGAGATGGCTTTCAGTTTCAGGTGTAAACCAGAATGCACCCAAAAGGGCCCTACACAAACCAGGGCTCTTCTGACAAAAGAGGCTCTTTGCGTCTGACTTTTCCCCAATTCTGCCCTATCAACATGGATTCCCAAGCAAATCATATGCTTAGTTCATAACACCACTGTTTCTTTCTTACAAATTAATGCATGCCATTATTAATTCAAAATTAAAGGGTACTCCTCAAACTAACTAACTGTACACACTTTACAGATATGATTTGGCTAAGCACGTGAATAAAATCTTGTAATTATTTTTTGGCCTCCAAAGGCTGTCTATCTAGAACATGTAAGATAGTAATCATATTTTTCAAATTAAACAAGCACAAATTAATATATAGATCTTTTGGAAATTTGGCTTTTGTATCTATCAGTATCACACTCTCTTTAATTAACTACAGTGAATTACAGTTAGCATGATAGAATAGATCTTTCGCATCAAGGAACTTCGCATGATTAAAGTAAGCACATACAAAGTTACCTTTTTTTTTCACCAGTGAGTGAAACATAAAGTTGTTGGCTTTATGTGCATGTATGTATAAACGTTTGTCTATGTAAATGTATATATGTGTAGGAGAGGTGGGAGAAATCAATCTTGCTTTTCTAAGAATTAAAAAGAATCTTTATGTTGAAGATGATTGATACAAAAATTTATAAAATAGTGATGTTAAAAAAAAGGCATATGCACCATAGACATGTGATAGCTGAGGTTGTGAAGTGGTTATTTTATTGGGAAGCCACGCATTGGTGAAGTTTTAGCCTCAATGGGCCAAATTTGGACACCACTTCTCTTTGTCCTAGCCTGTCTATTTTATTTTGAAATGATTTGTGTTGGGAAAGTCGTAGAGAATTAGGTATCGTTTGATAGAAGTCAAAGAATAAAACGAAATATCATGTCACTTTATTTTCATTTGATTTATTTTAAAAATAAAATAGAATACGGAATAAAGTTTAAAACATGAAATATCTCAGTTCTCCTAAAAAGTGGTACAAGCACAGCATTTCATTTCAATTTTATTTCAAACATCAAATGCTGCCTTAGATTTATTTTCAGATCTGTAATGAAACTATTGCAGATTAGTATTTGTTTGAGGTTATAAAGCTTAATAATCCAATAAATTAAATACGACACAAAAATAAAAAGCTTAAAATAAAAAAAGAAAAATTATTTAAAACTTAACTGAAGAAAATTGAGAGAGAGAGAAAAGAAAGAATTTATTCATTCATTTTTGCCGCGCTGACCATACTTAAAGTATGTTTGATTAATCATTCCAAATCATTTAGCATTATTTGAGTAACTTTTAACTTTATTTGATTAAAATAAATATTATTTATAGTTTAGTTTTTGAAATTGAATAGAATATGTATGATATTAAGAAAAACTTAGGAAATAAAATAAATTTTCGCTAAATTCTACAAGTACAAAAATTGCCAACATTTTGAAACATTGATCTTCATCAGAAGCTCTTTTGTTGTAAGATTAAATATTACAAAATGTCAATGATGTTAACTAATTTATCTATTTTATTTCTGTTTAATAACTTTTGAACTTTTAGTTCTTTAACATCGATATTTAAGATTGTTTTTAACAAAAGTAATTGAACTATTATCTTAATAATTTTTTCGAACATGCTAATAATTTGAAAACTAGCTGCTTAGCGATTCAACTTGTAAACATCTTTGGGCTAAAGATGAATAATATTTATTTAGTGTATTGAAAACCTGTTTTAACCTAATATAATTAGTAAAATTTGAACCTGAAAAACTTAAAAAAATTATACTGACAGTGTATAAAAATTAATATAATACAATTACTAAATAAAACTAATACGTATATAAATAGAAGTTTATGAAATTATTGTACTAAATTATTTTCTTTATAATGTATTATTTAAATTAAATTTTATCATTCTAATATTTTTATAAATTTATTAGTTTCGAATTAGTTTGAAATCTATTTTTTATCTCTTATTCTTTTTTATTATATAGATTTTGTAATTTATATTAAAAATTATTGAATAAAAAATAATTAGAAAAAATAAGACAGGCTAAAATATCTTTTTGGTTCATTATATTTTGAATTTTCTTATTTTTGTTTTTTATATTTTAAAATTTTCAATTTTATCATTTATATTTTTAAAAAATTCATTTTAATAATTTTTCTAATGAAAAGAATAAAAAAAATTAAAATAAATCTTTCTAAAAACATAAAAAAACTAAAAAAATAAATAAATAAACCAAAAACATACTTTAACCAATAAAATATAATATCATATTTTTAACTAAGTCATAACATCATTTTAAGCTTTGTAGTAATTGGCCCCCATTTTTTGGTGTTTAAAGTCACACAAATCCTGACAATTTTGTTCCAATTCGGATATACATACACTACGGCGAGACTACCTATCCTTATATGATTCCTGACCATTTAGTTTGGATAAGAATATCTAGTATGGTAATTAAAAAAAAAAAAGAATATCTAGTATGGTAATTAAAAAAAAAAAATATCTAGTATGGTAATTAAAAAAAAAAAAAGAATATCTAGTATGGTAATTAAAAAAAAAAGAATATCTAGTATGATAATTTAAAAAAAAAAAAAAAGAATAGCTAGTATGATAATTTTTTTAAAAAAAGGAAAAAAATATCTAGTATGGTAATTTAAAAAAAAAAGAAAGAAAAAGAATATTTAATATGGTGAGAATGACTCGCCCTACATGACTTTTTTTTCATAGACATGATTTTAATCTAAAACATTTCTAAAAAAGAGATATATACCACTTAAACCAATTATTTCCTGATAATATGTATTTTTTAATTTATATATATTTTCCTATCAAAGGTCACTGACTTCTCCATAGTAATAATGGACTTGTGATAATAAATATGTAATATTTTGAATTAATTTTGTATATTAGTTGTGTATTTCAAATTTATTTACTGCCTTTGATAAATGAAAAATAAAATAAGAAGATCCAAATTTAAGGATTTCTAATTAAATTAGATTAAATCGTATTAGAATTCAAAACTAAGTGATTAGATAATAAAATAAGTTTAATAAAATTAAATCAAATTATATTTTCCCTTTTTTAAATGATTCAATCTAATTAATCTAATTTGTGCGCACTGATAACATTCATTCTAATTGTTAGGATTCTAGGCGCAGCAAGCTAATCAACTATAGCTACAAGAAGGATAAGTAATACTAAATTTTCAATCAAAGTTTTTCATATGAATTTAATATGTATTATAGGTGCAAATTACAAATATTTACACGGTTAATTAATAAAGAAAAACTAAAATAACTTTTTAAAAAAATATTATAAAATCAAAAAAATTATATAATCGAATGTAAGAATTCTTTACATTGTTAGGGCAAATAAATTAATTATTTCCATATTCCTTGTGATATTAACCTTTTCGGCTAGTTAAGAGGTATTTACTCTTGTCTATAACATATTATTGCATGTGTCCATTTTTTACAGTGGTAATATTTTTGGATTTATTTGGGTTCTCTACCTACCGTGTGAGTCAGACCTGACAAGGAACCACAATAATAGCATAATGTACTCATACTTTGTTTCAATGTAAATTTGAACTCTAGTGGGCAATTTGCTTTCAGGTATTTTTCTAATTCTTCCACTTTGTATATAAACAAGGTTTTATGTGGACAGTTTATTAAAAAAAAAAAAAAAAAGGTTATATATTGAGAGCTAAATTTTACAGGAAAGCCGAGTTTTTTTAATAACCATTGGTCGGTCATACACAACGAGATGCATGTGTCAATTTTTGTAATCAATATTAACTAAATAAATTTTACCAACAGAACTTGGCGTATGCTTAACCTTTAAGGTAAACACTTTTGGTATCTCTTTCAATCAGAAAATAATATCCCACACTCTCACGAAAAGCATAACATTTATTTATTTACAACTACGACAAACTTTTGCATTAATTGACAACATGATAGAAAATTATATTCAGGAAACTCTTCAAACTTATCTTTAGTTACAATAATAAATTAACCAATCATTCATCATGATTATCCGTTTCAATTTTAAACATGAAATTAAACTAAAATGTTTGTTTAATAGTATCAAGTGTATGTTTATATTATTTTATGTTTTTTTTTCAAATATAGTTAATATTTCTACCTTTACTAGTCCAATTAAAATAATACATTTTATAGTGAACTTTTTAACTTTTTAGATCAATTCTAAATGTAAATATAAAATCAATCGATTTATAAAATTACTATCTTGATTGATATTGTAGTTAGAACTGGTCTTATAAAATCCACTTTCTAGATTTGTTATAGTTTTAACCAATCTAAAAAGTGATTGGTTATATAATTCTAACCAATTTGAAAAGTTTTCTCTTTTTATTAAAAATATTCTTGAAACATACACTTTCTTTTTCATGGTTCAATTAATTTTAATCCAATTTATTCGTGATTATCTCTAGCCAATGAATCCTACCCACAACTTAAGGAGAAGCAATAATTTTTCTCCCCTCATTAGCTGTCAACGTGAAGAGAGAGAGAAATTAATTTTTATTGAATATGGTTATCATATGAGTTATTTATGTACTCAATTTTGATAAAACCTCTAGAGTTTTTTGTAATGTGAAATAACATTCCAGGATTCATCTACAAATTTTATTGTATCTCATATTTTTTTAATAATTTTTAGAGTTATTTTAGTATTTATGTTTGAGCTCTGAAAGTTGTGCAAATGCATACTAACAATTTTTCACAAGATTCCAAACTTTTTAGAAAATTCTCAAAATTATAAAATAATATTCTAAAGATACTTTTATGCTTAAAATATATTTTTATTGATTTTTTGAGTTATCTGCTAATTGTTTCTTAATTCTATATTCTTATAATTAGACTGTTTATTATAATTATTTTCTTTTCATTCAAAAATCACAAAAATAATATTTTTATATTTCAGATGCCTTTCTAGCATATTCTAAGCATAAATGTAACTTTTCTAAATTTTGGATTATTTTTGTTATGTATTCAGTCTTCCTTGAGCTAAATAACTATTTCTATTATTTTTCGATTCCTACCTAAAAAATAATGAAAAATTAAATCTTGATAAAAGTTAAACTAAGCCTTCCAGAACTTTAGAATATATATCTAGACTTTCATCCAATATCACAGAATACACAATAATAAATAAATAAAATAATATAACTGTAAATAGAGGATATTACATATATAGAAAATAAATAATCAAAGGAGAATTAGCACAATAATATAAATTATACTTTTTCAATGGGAAATAATATTGAATATTTTTAGGTGATTTTGAAGTAAAAAGGTTTTATTTTATATCATTTAATGAACATCAACTCAACAAAGTAGGTTTTTATTACTAATTTAAATTTAAATAATATTTTCAATATTTACTTATATGATATAATTAATTTTCTTTTGACTAGAACAACTTTGGTAAGCAAATTTTGTATTTCATATTTACCTAATAAGTATAAGCGATAAAATTCTAATTTTTAATTTTTAATGTCATTACTAGAAACTTGAGCATGGGTTCTTTAATTAAGTTAGAATAGGCCTAACTAGATGACCTATACATTTGGTGGTACCAATGTTTTAATAATTGGCTCAGACCAGCCAATCTAACCAAGAATCAGGGGTGAAAGTAATCTGAGCCCCTTATTATTTGGTTGGGTATGCCAAAGACTCGAGTGATTTTTTGGAAGAACCAGTGAGCTAGAAGGACCCAGACCAGTTCATGTATATATTTGTTTTTTATCCCATGCAACTCTGCATATTATCCCATGCTCTTTAGAAGTTTACACACCTGCACATTGTCCACTAACACACATTTGCAATTGAGAATGTAAAAAGGCTTATTACCCCTTTTACCAACATTTACATCTAGTAAATTTATGCCAAATATTAATTATACACAATATATTTAATATAAAATTAGTAAGTTCAATATATGTATTTCATGTAATTCAATTAGTGATCACACTATTTTCATTAATAATCTATCAATCCAATATTCTGACTGAATTGATTACAAGACTAGATTTTAAAACATGAATAATACACAATTAAATAACACAAAGCAATGATATATTTTTTTTATTGAAAAATACTTTAGAATTGTTCATAATAATATACTAATATATGTCCATGTAACTACGAGTAGAAAGGGAAAAAAAAAAGGAAGTTTCAATTATCATTTATGAAAAATAATCACTTTTATTTAAATAAATCTTACATTTTTTAATTATCATGCAATCATTAAGAATAATTATATTTTAAATAAAAGTGATAATAAATGAATAAGAACAGTAATAAAAACTAAAAAACATGAGATGCCAAAGGAAATCAGATCTTAATGGTTATGGTTATTACTATTGTAATTATTTTGTTACTACACACATAAATCATAACATTTCATGTAATTGTTACTCCTTTGCTCTCTTCACTCCATATGCATCCTTGATTCTATAATATCTAAAGAAAATCTAGTGCTTAGTGTTAAAAAAAGTTCAAATCTTCTATAAAATGTGGAAGCTTGTAAGGCAATAAGTGGTACTAAGGTCACTGATACTATGGATATGCTCCTTTGTTTTCTCGTTAATAACATCCACCCATATTTTTAAACACTTTTACTCTTGTTAGGGATTTAAGGAAATGTCAATCTTATTTAAGACTACTTAAGACTAGAATAGTTACTTCTCAAAAGTTACCTATAAATATTGTTAAATAAAATTAATTAGATACTATAAATTTAGAATAGGACAACCACTTCTAAAATTCTCTTGTTGTCACTATTTATTAAAAAAAGCTACTTAGTATAATTTGAAAATAACACTCATGTACAAATTCTTCTCTCATGAATTTTTAGGCTTTCACAATTTTGGTTTGCATAGTTTAGAAATTTTCATCAACAAACACTTCTCTCATGAATTTCCTTGCATGTAACGTAAAGTATAACTTTGCTAAAAAAGTATTTCATAATTCATAAATTAAATAAGATATAAAAGAACTTTATACATACCATACAAAATGCATACTCAACCATAGGTATAAAGCCCTTATAATGGACGGATCCACATTTATTTAGCAATTAATTCCTTTTTATTACAATATTTTTCTGAAAACAAGTGTTGCTTAATAGTTGTTGTAACATCCCATTTTCCAAATTAATGAAAATATTATTATTTCAATGTAAATAAGGTAGTTAGCTAGATAATAAGAAATTTATTTAGCAAATTAAGGAATATTAAAATTAAAATTTAGGAAATACTTCAATAAGTAAATAAAATAAATAAAAATATATAAAAGGCATGGAATGGAGAATTTCAAAGTTTAGAAAATTAGAATAAGGATAAGAAAATAAGAAAATAGGAAAAAGAAAATTTTTCCAGATTTTTTTCTAAT
>JAMLFT010000638.1:0-38800 GCA_026544285.1 Pachyrhizus erosus | reverse complement strand
AACCTGCTACAATAATTATTAGTTATCATAACTACCATAACGAAAATAATAACATCAATAATGATAATTCTTTCTAAAAAATAATTTTGAGAAAACTTGCGTTTTGTATTTTTTAATATCATGCAAAATCCATGGAAATAGGCAAAAGCCATTCCTTAGCACAAGGCAGAAGCTACCTTTTGGTGTCACATTCATAGGAAACATGGCACAACCAACTATTGTGATTTTATTTGCAGGCACACACGTGGGGTTGGTTACTTTCTCTCTCCATAGACTAAGATGGCACAGGAAAAGTAACTTCTTTCTTTCTACCCTTAACGTTCAAACTAGTACAAAGGACGAGGTTCAAACTTCGAAGACAATTCTCAGCATTGAAGCTCAAACAAATGCTTTTTTTCGTTGGCTCTTGAAAAGAACCCCTTTTTGGTTTTCCAATAGAGTAAAACAAAGAACAAACTGACGAATCATAGCCTTTGCCACATCCCTCAAAAAATAATAATAAATATCAATGAAGGGCCACATGAGATTCTATTCCATTCTCCCTTTTGACTGTTTCCTTTTTATCTCTTTTCTATTTATTGTTTCTGAATTTTTCATTCCAATTTCTTGAGCAGGGAGGACCCTACTCCCTATTTGTACCTATTCATATTTGTCTGTCCCTCCTCTATCCTTTTGGAAATCATCAAATACTTGTTTGGTATATATGTCAAGTTTTATGGCTCATTGGAAGAGAAAGTTTGGACCCTTTTGTTGCACACAAGAGTAAGAGTTCTCAGTTCTACAAGGATTATTCAGGTTGTTCCTTTTCTTTTTTCCTTTTTCAGTTTATATTCCTTCTCTGGAAATACCCTGTATGATAATTGATTCTTGAAGGGCATTGCATGAGAAGTTGACCTTTACAAGAATCACATTTGGTATTTAAACCCCTTTTCAAGGGTGGCAATGTTTTACTCTAAATGACTGAGATTTGCTTCTTCAATGAATGCCATTTTTGTGTACATACTGTTGTGATTTATTGGATATGAATCCATGGCTAAGAATTCATACTTGTTGCATTGTTTAGCACCTATTAACAGTTTTGGGGCATTTGTGAATTCATTCTTTTCCAATTTAGGTCATACCCCATGTGTTTCAAATTATCTGAATATGTTAAGTTTTCTTATGGTGTGAATGGTTTGAGATGCCTATTATCTTGGCAATGGTAATTGGCAAATAATCATGTAATGGGTGTTGATTAATTTATCGTGATCTCATACTCTGAATGCACTAATGTACGTGTTTTCTCTCCCCCTTTTATTTGGAATTTAGATGGACAACGAATTTGAAGACAGACAAGAAGAAACAGTTTCGGATATGATACCAAGCAATCAGCAGAGGAAGAAACAGGTTTTCTTTTCTTTTCTTTTCTTTTTGAATATATTGTTTAGTTTGTCTTCGGTTTAATTGTATAGAATTTTGTGTTTTTCTGTCTCTTATTCATTGTCATGAAGATATTTAATGGATGACACTCTGTAATCTCTCAAGTCATGTGACTGACTATGTATTGGTTATGTAATGTTTATTTCAATAACTTGATTAAATGCTGACTTTTGTTTTTGCAATTATTTTTGCGATGTGATTTCAGTCGTTTCTGTGGAAAGTTTTGGCTATGAGAGAGAGAAATGGAAGGACAATGGAAAGAAGTTCTAATGATTCCCTTGGTGAGTTCGAAATTCATTCTCTTTCCACTAAATAGAGGTTGGCAGCATTACACAATATTCTAGTCCATGTATCCAAAGACGTGGAAAAGATAGAATAATCTTTTTTCAATTATGGGTGAATGGCATGGACATTGTTAATTTCTTTTGGTTGTTACTTGGAGATATCATTCGGCATTTCAACATGCTTTCTTTCCTGAAAAGGTGGAATCACTACTATTCAATTGAAGAGAGAATATTTATTGGAATCACTTCTTTTCTGTTGAAGAGAATATATATTATTTCTTTGTATCCCTTTGACTTAAACCTTTTTTCCTTCTATCTTTTGTATAAGCACGATGGTTTTAAAATCTCATCTGATCTGTAAAGACTAGGAGATGAGCTGGCCTAACTGATAACTGAAAGTTCATATTGGCTGGGTTGAACATCCTAATTTTTTTTAATGTAATTCATAAGATATATTCATGCTTGTGTTTCAGTAAGTGAAATAAATGAGGCAAGTTGACTGGATTCATTTTCTTTTTCTCTATTAATGATCCTCAACATTTCTCTTCATCTTGGAACAAAATATTCTTTCTTACTGTTAAGAAATAATAAGTGGGTATTGAGAAAGGCATATACCTTTATTGCTTGGTAATATGTTCCTATGTACTACCAGTTGTTGAAAAATTTATCTTTCTATTTTCCTTTTGGAAATAATTTTTTTAGCATTGATAAGACTTTCATAGATTCGAAGTTGATATGGCTTTATTGACTTCTAAAACTGTAATATAAAGTGGAGCGCCAAGTGATTTGTTCAAAATTAGAGCATATATTCAAGTTTAAACTTTATTATCCATAATATGCCCTTATCTTAACTTTTACTGTATGTGAATTCCCTCATTACTAGAGGATGTTAAGAACAATAGAACCTCACACTTCACATGTTTCAGCAACGCCATTGTATAAGTTGCTCTCGGCATGATCACTTTGACCAATCTCTTATTTTCCTTGTAGATGCACTTTCTGATTCATCCTTTGACAATCGAGGCTCAGAACCTTCTATGTCTTCTAGTGAAGCAATTCAAAATTTCAGGTATTCATTAGAAGAATTTTTTTTTAAAATAAAATTCTGTTATTACAGTATTGTTGACCAGATTAATGATTGTAGTTATTTGCTCATTAGAGTTTTTGCAGCAACATGGAATGTAGGAGGGCAATGCCCCACTGGAAACCTTGATCTGAGTGATTTTCTTCAGGTTCGAAATGAACCCGATATGTATGTTTTGGGGTATGCTCTCTCTTTCTCTCCATCTCTCTCTCATACTTCTGATTTTGAATAAGTTTTCAGTAAAGAATATGCCCCTTCTTTTAAGGGAGTTAACTAACTACCCTTCCTTTCCTCACTTTGTCAAAGATAAGGCCATTTATCATTATGGATTTTAACTTTTGACCTTTTTTCTGACTTGTCATGAAATAAATTTATTTGCACTGTTTTCTGCATGTGTTGTTGTCTGCTTGAACAATAAAAAACTTTGAATAATGGGCAGTGCTTTATTAGGCAGGAAAGTACTCTAGTTGCAGACTTCTGCTTTATTGTAGGGCATGTTTGTTGTGCTAAAAGAAAAAAAAAAAGTGATTTAAAATTGTAACTTGTCTTTTCTTTAGAGTTTTTTTAACAAGCTACTCATTCTAGCTTTTCAAAATAATCTTAAAAGCTTGTGTAAACATATTAACTTTTGTTAAAAACTGGTTATTTTTAGCATAAAGAAAGTGTTAATTTTTTAAGAAAAAATCTTAAACAAACACACCTTAATTCACAATATAATATGTCTTTCTCCAATTTTTCAGCTTTCAGGAGATTGTCCCTTTAAATGCTGGAAATGTGCTTGTATTAGAGGATAATGAGCCTGCTGTAAAGTGGCTTGCTTTAATGAACCAATCACTCAATGGTTCTTCAGATTTGGCTTCTAAAGGACTAAAACCAACCGCATCTTTTGGAGGCTCATTGTTCTCTCAAAAGCCTTCTTTGAAGAAGATTAAGAAAACTTTTAAGAAAGTAAATGGAAAGAGGCTAAAATGTTGTAACTGTGTTCTTGAAATGGAAAGGAAGTCTGCTAAGGATTTCTGTTTTGGCTGTCAAGAATCAAACTTCAATTTAGATGATTCTTCCACTGAAGATGAGGATGAGAATTTCCCAATTCCTGTTGCCTTGGCTACTAGTCAGATCAAATACAGTCTTGTTGCATGTAAGCAAATGGTTGGAATTTTTGTAAGTGTCTGGATGAGGAGGGAACTTGTTCAGTATGTAGGCCATTTGAGAATATGTTGCACTAGCCGTGGGATCATGGGTTGCCTTGGGAACAAGGTAGTCTCAAGAAGTTTTATCTTATTTCATTTAATTAAAGCTCATACAAAGGGTTTGTTTGAATACAAGTCATACGAATTTTTGAGTTTCTCTATTGACAATATAGTTTTCTTCTTTTTTTTTTCAGTAGAGAAACTCTCAAAAGAAATTCAAACTCTGTATCCAAACAAGCTCAAAGTATAAATGGAAACAAACTTTTTAAGATAATGTTTAGTTACTATCTACAATACCATGTTTGTTATGTGGCTGCAGGGGTGTATATCAGTGAGCATGTCATTTTATCAGACAAGTTTTTGCTTCATCTGTAGTCATTTGGCGTCTGGAGAGAAAGAGGGTGACGAGCTTCGCAGGAATCTTGATGTCATAGAGATTCTGAAGAACACTCAGTTCCCAAGGATTTGCAAGACACCACATAGTCGGATGCCTGACAGAATCTTAGATCATGAGTGAGCATCGTTTGAAACTATTATAGTTTTAAGGCAGAGATTTTTCAAGTGCTTAATAGCTTTGAGTATTTTTCATATCAATGGTCCAAATTTTCTGATTAAGCGAGAAATGTTTTCTCCAGCCGAATCATATGGTTTGGGGACTTGAATTACAGAATTTCTTTGAGCCATGATGATGCAAAAAGGCTTGTGGAAAAGAAGGACTGGCCTGCTCTTTTTAACAAGGATCAGGTAATTTCCTTTGGCTAAAATGTTGTGTTGATTTGAATATCATACATATTGTGCCATTGCTGTTGATCTATAATGTTTTCCTAATTTTGGTGTTTAATTTTCATGGTTTTCATTTAAACCAAAAAAATTATGAACCATGAAATGGAAGATGTTCATGTTGATATGCTCATAATCTTCTGAAAATTTAAGTGGAGTTCCATATGGGTGCATCTATTTTTTATTTTTTTTTGTGGTGACTTCTAGTTGCATTTCTGATTTTGATGCATTGCACTTTTCTTCTTTTCACAGCTTAAAATGGAAAGGGAAGCAGGTCGTGTATTCAAGGGGTGGAAAGAGGGAAAAATCTACTTTGCACCTACTTACAAATATGCCTTCAACTCAGACACTTACTATGTTGAAGGTGTAAAAGTTTCAAAGAACAAAAGAAGAACCCCAGCTTGGTATGTGTGTCAGTTTGAAGAATTTAAGATATTTTCTGAGTAAATATTCAATTTGGTCCCTGAACAATGTTACTTGTATTACTTTGGTCCCTAATATTTTACATCTAATCCAAAATGTTCTTTGGAATTGTTTACATGCTGACTATTTCACCCTGCAAAATTGTTATAACTTTCTATTAAGTTCACTTTTTGAATATCAATTTGTATAAACAGAAACTTCTGGGAACCAAAACAACATAAGTATCATATTTTGGGGACCAAATTGTATATTCACACTCTTTCTTTTAAATCTGATTAATGAAGAATATTGTAGGTGCGATAGAATCTTGTGGCATGGAAAGGGAATACAGCAACTCTCGTACATCCGTAGAGAATTTAAGTTCTCTGACCACCGACCTGTTTGTGCAACATTTAATATTGAAGTTGAGGTTATGTTCAGGGGACAGAAAAAGAAAGTTTCAACTTACAACTTTCAGAACATTGATGATCTTGAATCCACAAGAAGTCCATATTATTCTTGAAAATTCGTAAGTTGCCAAGCAAATTTTATTTTGATATCATACCAAAGAAGCATGAATCTTGACAATTTTACATTGTGTACCAAGAGAAAGAGTTTGACCATTTTTGCACTCTCGTAAACTGCTAAGGAATTTAATTTCTGATTTTTACCAACTATAAGGCATTGGATAATGATTCATAAACTAAGACAAATGTACATTGTTACTTTAAGAGTTTACTTTTTATATACTCTGAATCAAACAGAAATCATATTATCTCTGATTTTTAAAATAATTATGTAAAACTCAACAAACTAACTATTTATGATAATTTTATAAAAATTGTCCGTACATAGACTATTTACTCTTAATTTGATGAAGTTGATGGAACTACACTTCTCTTGTAACTGTTTATTTTGAGGATCTAAATTAGGAGAAAATGTATTAGCATTTGCTTCCAATTTCATCTGTTTATGTATTTTTTTTTTTTATAAATGCAAATAGAGATGAACAAGCTAGTAAGAAAATTGAACTGTTCCTTAAATGTGTAAACAGGTATATTGGTGCACTAACCACAATGACTGCAAGTGAATAATAAATATCAAAATTTTGCGGTTGACAATGAAGAAAGGTGTGAAGATTTTGGAATGCATCAAGAAGCATGTTGCATCCAGAATCGAAGAAGCTATGAAAATGTAATAGAAAAGTTATTAGAATTAACTTTTTATTCTTTTTTTCATTTTAAAAAGAGAAAAGAAAAACAACAATTTCCTGTTAGCATGTTCTAAGAACAATATGTTAGGTGCTTTATTTTTGGGTCTATAGGAGCTAGGCATTGGTAGATTAAGGGAGGGGAAAAGAATCAGTTTCTCACGTAAGTGAAGAGCCTGGGTTATATGAAATGAGTATATTTTTCCTAATGCTGCTCACAGTGCTGTTAAGTGTTAACCAAGATTTGTTAATTAATGTTGTTTTGTTTTTTTGTTTTGCTATGTATCTCTACTCCTTTTTATATTCGAGATTAATTCTCAATTGGGATACTTGAGATTGTGCCTGTGTCACATTGACACATATATTAAATAATTACGTCATCTATCACATCAATAAATTTGAACCATGTCAATAATTAAATGTCATGTCAATATTTTTGTTAAAAAATTCTTATAAATTAACACTAAACCACTAAATTTTAAAAAATGATGAGAAATTAAATATGTAATAAAAATTGTTGAGAAACTAAAAAAAATTATACAATTGTAAAATTATAAGGATTAAAAGTGGATTTAATATATATAAAAATTAATAATAATAATGTTTTGCATACATAATATGCATGTCAAGCCTTTTGAAGTGCTCGTGCCATTCATGTGAGACATGGTAGTGTTAGTAGCTTTTTTGATAATGTGAATGACTCTAAAATGTCTCACATAGACCATAAGTGACATTAATAACGTGAAATAAAAAAAATATATATGACACTGAAAACTCTATTTACAGTTGTTTGTAAAAGAATCCTCCTTTAATCAATCAGCCAATAATAATTTGAAAAGATAGTGGCATTAGGGAAGTCCATAATATGGTAAGGGTATAGATATAAAAGATGGAAAAGACAAATCTAATTAGCCTCTCAAAAACTAATATTGATAAACAAGAATAAATAGAAAATTAAAAATGATAAAAATATTTAAATGAATTAAAAACAAAAATATAAATTTTTTGAGAGATTAAAAATATAATTACTTTCTACTATAATAATCTTTATCATTATATTTATGGTTTTGTTATTACTAGCACGTAGCATTTTCATTATTATTTTTATCACATTAGTTGGATCCACACAACTTTTTTTATGACCTTATTCTTATAAATAAAATGTTGCACATGTGTGATATTTTTATTTCTTCTGAATTGTTTTTCTTTTTCCCATCCATTCTCTACATTAGGCCATTATATTCACATAGTGGTCCATTTATGGATGTTGCATGCTGCTTGTTTGTCTCTTTCCCTCACCTTGGGCTTCTTTATATTGGATTAAGGCAAAATCTTATGTTTGGGAAATTAATTTTTGGAATATTGTTTATTTATTTTCTCAATTTTCAAAAATATGTTCTGAAATTTATGAGAATGAATTTCGAAAATTAATTTTTGAAATATAACTACATGGAGCTTCTTTCTTCTTCTTCTTTTTTATTTTTTTGAGAGGTTATGTAGCTTTTTTTTTTTTTTTTTTTTTTCTGTAGGACGCTGAATCTTCACTCGGTCATTTTGTTTATTTTTTTGGTATTATCCTTTTCTTTTGCATTTAGATATAGTTCTTGAATTTAGCCGAGTGCTAAGAAATCACTATAATAGATGTTGTATTTCCTGTAAAGCCAGTGGCAGAGAATAAGAAAATAAGAGTAATATTTTTTATTTTATTTTATTTTTGTCGAGTGGACTGATAGGAAGTTAATACTACTTCTACTTCGAATAATCTAAAATTACCATTAAAGAACTATTAAGAAGATAAAAATTTTGATATTTATTATTCCTCCCCAATAAACTACAAATCATATAATAAATAAAAAAATTTAATAAATGACAATTTTACACGTGTCATCATTTAGTGTTTTAAAAATTAAAAAAAAATGAATAACATTTAAAGGATGATACTTAAATATAATACTTAACTTCATCTTATATAATTTTTTAGTCATTTACCTTTAAAAATGTATTTGGGCTCTTGACCCTAACAAGAGACCACCATATATAAAAAGTGAAACTAAAACAATTACTCACTCATTAAATAAGACATGAAGGACAAGTAAATTGATTTGACAAATCTTAACCTTGCAGGAAGTGTGGTGTTGTAAAGGAAGAGCATTGTTGAAGAAGGAAGAGTTAAACCATCAAAATAAGAAGAAAAGAAAATGAAAAGCGTTGTCAGAGAGATAAAAGGTTACAATGAGAAGAAGTGAAAGAATGATGGAAGAGATGAATATTTAAATGAATAAAAAACAAAAAAAAAAAGATATTTATGTAAAATTATTAAAAGAAAAAAGGAAGAGAAGAAAACTCCAAAGAAGATCAACATAAACCTAAGTCATTAACCATGTTCTTCTAGAGGCAACTTAAAAAATTTCCAATCATTTTAGACCAAACCCATTTGTCTTACCTTGGTTTGAGCAACATTGATCAGTTGATTGTAATTGTAAACCTCTGAAACTGCAGAATCCAAAGCTGCCAACGAACCCACAGTAAATAAATCACGTTCCACATCACGTGACACCCCTCAGAAAGATAAACCTAATCTAATGCTAATTTTGCTTTGGGATTTGTAAGCTGAATTAGTCAATAATTTGTCACATGACATCCCCGCACCCTTTGCTGCATTTTTAATTTTAGTGCAACCTACTTGGCAACAAAATTATATATATAATACCAATAATCAAAAGTTAGTATATATATGTCATGTCCAAAACTCATTATTGCAAGAAGCATAGGACACAGGTGAAAGACATCCTCCAAATCATCAAAGACCATGTATTCCTTATGCAGTTCAATGTTTGCAATTATCTTTGCCATGACATTGATCCTTTCACTTGGGGTGACTATGTCCCAAGCTAGGACTCACCCTTCTTCACCCTTAGTTTCAAAAATGTCACAATCCTCTCAATCTCTTTCACATTCACTTTTGCACATAGAAGAGAAAAAAACAACTCAAGAGCCTGTGATAGCTGCTAGCCTTAAAAGGATACCACCTAGCACACCAAATCCTATACAGAACTAGTAAGATTTCCCTTTTCTTCATTAGGGTCTGCTCATTGTGTTTTTCATGATATCTAGAAATTGACAGAAAAGAGTGCATCATGCAGCAGGTTGAAGCCTAGGAAAGGGGGCTAAGGAGAGGAATTGATGGCACGGATTGGAGTATATATGAAGATTCAAATCTGTGGCATGAACTCTGTTGGTCTTTAGTTTTGTTTATTTTTATTTTTCATTGGTTTACTGTTTCTCCCGCTTCAAATTCTTAGGTTTATTGGTGAGAGTGTGGCATAATTCATCACTTTAGATTATTCGTTATATTATCTTACCTTTGATGTTTTAGATTGTATAGAATATAGGAGCCTATGAATGTAAAGGAGAAAAATAATAGTCATTTGCGGTGAAAATTTATTTCGTGTTTTTTTATTATGAATTTCAAAGATTTTTAGGTTCAAAGATAATTTTTTATAATGACTTTAATAAACAAATATTTTATTTGAGACTTAAAATCAATTACTCATTAATTTTTTTTATTTAAACTAGTAATATTATGTTTTTAATTTGATGGTATGAGTTAAGGTAAAATCTTAATTTAATTATGATCAAGATTTTAGTTAATGGGTAGATTCATTTGCAAAAATTGAATTGAATAATATTCTTAATTTTGAAAGTTTTAACTAATATATCTACTTGTAAATAAAACGTTAGAGAATATAAATTATCAATCGAATATGAAATTTGATCACAAAATTTAAAATAAAAGACAATTAAATGATCAAAGAAATGATGAAAACATAAATGACTTGAAATATAAAATGTCAAATGAAGTAAAATGCATCAAAAAGTAAATAAAAGCTTTAAAAGTTGAAATATGAAGGACAATGAAAATATAGAAGGTTTACAAAAATGTAAATGACTTAAATTTAAATTACATAAAATGTAAACACTTGAAAAGTAAAAAAAAAAAAAAGTATTTCTTTAACTACACTTGCTCCATCCCTTTCTTTGATCCATCTCCATCCATTTCCTCTAGCATTGATCTCTTACTTCGACTTCTCTTTTACTTTGACCTCTTTTTGTTTTTCTTTCAATCAACCTTTTGCATCAACATTAAGGTTTTTTTATTCTCTAAAACTTTAACATAGTACACTTACACTTAGCAATCTCCACTACTTTCATTTCTTGTTTTATATGGTTTAGTGAATACAAAGAAAAATATTTATACCTATTTTATATAAAAGTATATTTTTGACATAAAGGATATTTATGATGATAAATATTAAAATAAAAAAGAGAGTGTATTTAGCATAGAAAAATATAAGTGTATATAGTAAAAGTCTTTTAAATATAACAATTTACAAAAAAAAAAAAATAGGGGGTGCAATAAAGAAGAGAGGTATAAATATAATTATCCTAGATTAAGCCTTCACTCATTCACTTGGACTTGGGCCCAATTAATACATCAAAATGTATACTGTAGCCACTTCATTTGATGTTTTCCTATGCATGTTGACGCTGGACCAAGTTTGGCATACGGCATAAGCCTTGTTGATGGCCCAATTGATTGCATTGTAGGAAGACAGTGTTCTGAAAAATAGGCATTTTACTTGCATGTTTGTATATTAATGTGCTTAATATGTAACTGTGAATCCTGAATTTGAGTCACAAGGTTAAACGTGTTACAAAGTCCCATTAGTAATTAGTAATTATCATAAAAATGATATTGGGAAACAAATAGAACAACTACAAGTAACCTTGTTAAAGTTGATATATTGGACCCAAATGAAAGGTAATATAAGTTGTGCTAAAGGAAATTATCTAACTTTAAGAGAGTAACTACTTAATTAGATTAACATTCTTTCTAATTTAGTATTTTCATTAATCAAATTCTTAGATTCCTAAAATAGTATTTCATATAAGACTATTAAATTTTTTATTAGTGTAGGTTAGTGTAAAAAGGCTTGAGAACGTGTAATTGAATAAGAGTTGAGTAAGATAAGAACTGAATGATAATGTTGTTTTAAAAGATTTGGATTGATCTTCTCTTTGATTTTAATCATAATATACTAAGCATCTGTCTAAGCCTAAGTGGTTTGGAGAACCTACGTTTAAAACTTATAAAGCTTAATGTTATAATTAGAGAAAAGTATGTTAAGAATAAAAAGTGAAGAAAAACATATGGAAATTGGTAATTTTGATTAGAAATTAGGAAGTTGAAGTTGGCTAGGTAACAACGGATAAGTGCAATAGATTTGGTTGGGAATAAGAAAATAGAAAACGATAAGCCTTGATAAATAATTTATTTATGCTCATACACATATAATTAAGTTAGGAATAAGGAAACTAACAAGTTGTCCATTCAAATAAAACTAATTTCGATTTCTTTAAATAAAATTTTAAATTTGAGTTTTATAAAATGAAAAAGACATATGTATTAAAAGTTGTCAACTAAGTTATATTTTTGTGCAATTTGTGTAAGGTAATTTTGTATTTTATAGCAGTTATTTTATTTTATAATTTTAAAGGCCAATATAACTAGTAATTATAATATCAAGAATTAACTTAATATATTAATTATTTATTTTCTTATAACTAACACTAATTAATATTTGTGTAATTGTTATATTTGAACTGCATAGAACAATAGAGTTAAATCTTAGTGGTTTGTGAGTGACAAGGGAAGAAAACTCCAAAGAAGATGAATATAAGCTGAGTGATTAACCATGTTCTTCTAGAGACAACTGTTAGAATTGCTTACAAAGTGTAGTAGTATTTTCTGATCATTCCAATTCACGAGGCACAATTGTTTAAAATTTTCAGTCAGTCTTTTTAAACCAAAGCCATTTGCCTTACCTTGGTTTGAGCAAAATTGATCAGTTGATTGCAATTGTAAACCTCTGAAACAGTAGAATCCAAAGCTGCAACTAGCCAACTGTAAATAAACCACGTTCTACATCACGTGTTATCCCCCAGAAAGATAAAATCAACGTTAAACCTAATCTCATGCTGATTTAGCTTTGGGACTTGTAAGCTGAATTAGTCAAAGATTTCTCACATGACACCCCCGCATCCCTTGCTGAATTTTCAAATTTAGTCCAACTTACTAGCCAACAGAATTATAAATATCATGAACAAGATATTTATGTATAACAAGAACATTGCATTCACATAATCATAATTAGTATACACATTTTCTTGCCAATATGATATTGATGTGTAGTATCAAATTGATTTTGTTAATGAAGAGTAGTTTTTTTAATCATTTTTATTTTTTTCACAAGTTTTAAACTTGACTTTATTTAAAGGATACGAGTGAATTTCACTTAAACTAATTATGTTGATAAAATTAGTATATATATGTCATGTACACAACTCATCATTGCAAGAAGCATATAGGGCAAGTGAAAGACATCCTCCAAGTCAGCAAAGACCATGAATTCCTTACGCAGTTCAATGATTGCCGTTATCTTTGCCATGACGTTTATCCTTTCATATGGGGTGATTATGTCCCAAGCTAGGACTTACCCTTCTTCATCCTTAGTTTCAAAAATGTCACCATCCTCCCAATCTCTTTCACATTCACTTTTGCACAAAGAAGAGCAAAAATCAACTCAGGAGCACGCGGTTGCCACTAGCCTTAGAAGGATACCACCTAGCAGACCAAATCCTACACAGAACAGGTAACATTCCCCTTTTCTTCTTAAGAGTGTGCTCATTGTGTTTTTCACAGTATCTAGAAATTGACAACAAGGGTGCATGTGTAGCAGGTTAAAACCTAGAATAAGGGGCTAAGCAGAGGAACTGATGCATGGAGCTATGAAGATTCAAAGCTGTGGCATGAATTTTTGCTGGTCTAGTTTTGTTTTATTTTGTTTATTACTTTTTTCTTTTGAATCTTAGGCTTATTAGTCAGAGTGTGGTATAGTTCATAACTTTAGATTGCTCTTTATGTTATCTTACCTTTGATGGCTTAGATTGTAGAGAATATAGGAGCTTATGAATGTAAAGGAGAAAAATAATAGCCATCAAAATGTCAAGATTGAAAACTATTTAAATTTTTCTTTATTTTATTCTCTATTTTAAAAGAAAGTAGTTTTCCTCCATGGTTGTAACTTGTAAGTAGGCTCTTGTTATATTAAGTATAGTTTGTTGAATTTGGTTCTCTTAATTTCCCTATAAGCGTTTTTGATAAATAATCTTTATGATATGGTTTTGGAAAAGGGTTCATAAAGCTGTTTGGGGTTGTACGAACACAATTGCAGTCCCAACGCTTGTATTTTTCTTTAATTTTCTGTAGTATCAGGGATTGCAAAGAAATTATAACTGTAACCCATGTTTAAAATTTTAAAATCATAATGGTAAGTACATAATATGGGTTATGCAGCAGTTTTGGGAAAGTAAATTTCGATTTTGCAAGGCATTGGACTGCTCTTTGCTGCAAGTTCGTTTCATGAACGATTATAATATGTTGCATTTACATTGGGTGTGTGAATCAACTCATAGAAATTATCCTTTGTGGACAAAAATATTAGAATTAAAATATTGTTTTTAATTAATTTAGTCTCTGAAGTTTTTGTTAAAAATCATTACAGATACGTATACATTTTTATATAATTAGAATTTTAAATTAATTATGATGGTTTTTATAATATTGAGCAGTTTATCTTATGATTTATGTTTATAATATTCAACTTATCATGACTTTTGGAAATAATAAATAGGTGAGTTTACCATAAAAATAATTATTTGTTATTTCTAAAAATCAGGGTGAGTTCAACTCATCAGCAAATCAAACACATTGAATCATTCTGTATGTAAATTATAATAATACTCATTCAATTTATGAAATGTGTGCTAGTTGATTAACACTCGCCTTGTTAATTGAAATCTTTTATACTATCATTGCTTAGGCTCACGATGCAGCCAACATATTCATCATTGAGGAAAACATCTGCTTCCCGGTTTTAAAAAGTGCATTTAGTTCAAACAAATTATAAAATATTGTTATCTCGAATCAGATCAAAGTTATAAGACATGAATAGTAAATTGTTCGATCTCTCGTACATATTATCCTTCTTTTTCTTTCTCTTTTATATATCTCCCTTCCTTTTACAACTTCTGTTACGAGTTTATTGTGGGGTTTAGATTTACACTGGAAAGTATCTATGAGGTGCACATATTTATACAAGCTATAGCTATTCAATTTGAAATTTGAGTACAGACAAAGCAACCATATATCACTGTTCATATGATTTCAACCAAACCTTCAAGCATGAAAAGGGTCAGAAAGAAAAACAAGTTAGCCCACGAGTGTATAGAAAAAATATTTAAATTGAACACTATTCCACTAGCCAATGACCAAAAAATAAATATTACTGCATGGAGCTATAGATCATACGAGAGGTTAATTACAAAAATCATATATTTTCATGAGTTATTGAGTGAATAAAATATAGTACATGGCTGAAGAGGGTAAGCATTTTTTACCAGTGAATAATGCAACCCAACAACTTCAAAAGTAAATAAGAGAGGTATTAACCCAAATGAATTCCACTACCTTTAGTCATCTTTCACAATCTTGTATTGAATATAATAGCACCAAACAATGCAACAAAAAGGTTGTTGCTTTCAATCAAATTCAAGTAACCAAGAAAGCAAAATGTTGTTTAAAAAGGTGATGGTTCATGCAACTAAGCCCACTAGGCCATTCTGGACTGTGGTTGCAGCAGCCTGTTATCTCTCCATTGTCGGGAATGGGAGACTCTTATCTTGTTGCAGCCACAGCCCATCCTAGCGAAGCTGGAGATGTGTTCCATCACCTTAGTGCCCTCCTCTAAAATGGTGGAAATTCAACTGGTAAGATCTACTCTAAAATCAAAACATTTATTCAGTTTATTTGTGGGATCACAAAATTTGGAACAAAACTAACTTCTGAAATGTGTTGCAGAAAATGCTTACAGACAGTGAGTTTCAAATACTTAAACATTATACTATACATTGTTGTTATGGATATGTAACAACGAGAAAAACTAGAAGAAAATGCCTATGTTGGTTATGAACAAGAAAAATATTAAGTGAATCAACATACGTTATCATGGTTGGCACTTGTAAATATTTATAAAGTTTATTTTGTTTAATGTTCTGTACAGTATGCGACTTCTCAATGAACAGACATACATGCGAGAATCCTCTTTGTAGTTACCACTAGCTTTGGGAAATTTGATCTTAGACTAACAAGGGTAAACAAGGTCAATGTTCACTCGTGATGCTAATTCTAGGACCTTATCTTCTCATATGCTTGAAAATTTAGAGACAATAATCAAGGGTAGTCTTAGTCTATGGACTATCTTTATTTTCTCATAGCTTATTTTAGTAGAAAGAAGAGGACAAAAGGTGAAAATTAGACCTGTTTTCTTCGTTAAGGAAAATAATAGAGATCACAAGAAACTCAATCCACTGGTATCTGTCTTTCTCAAATATAGGTGCACTGTGCACTTGGACTTGTTTACTTATTTGTGTTACAATGTCAGGAAACTCCTAAAATAATGCACCTTTCAATATTGTATACCATCATTAATGACCCTATGAAAAAAATTAAGGTAATGCTGCCTATTTTTGCTTTGTATCTTTGTGCATAGACCAATGTAAATAGCTATATTGTTTGATTAAGGGATATCCACGACAGCAGTAGTGCTAGAGCAAGGCCCGTCAACTGGAGTACCACTAATTGTACTAATGTAACATAAAATTGGTAATGGGATAAGTGTTGATATCCAAATCCAACATCTTACCAAAGCCATGTTGTGGCATAACAAACTTTATGTCTCAAACGATGCACAATATTCTGGATGGGGCATCCAGAGTTGTAAGCACCCAGTGCTCTGTTAAGGTAGGGTGAGCTAGAAGACTTTTCCCCTGGCTCTGTGAAGGACCTGAAGACCTTCAGGTTGTGCCCTCTAGGGTTCAATAGGGAGTCACACAAGCTACCACCTTAGTGCACTAACTGATCCAAGATGTGTGGCAATACCAAGTGCAGTTTCATCACTTTAATGGCCCCACTTGGGTCACAAGCTAGAGCTGCCTAACTTGGCAATCTATCAGCCTTGTCAGAGATTTATAAGGACTAAGTTATTCTATGAAAATCATTAATATTTTAATTAAGTATGTGCATATCCTGAAATTTACATAAATTGAAATCATATGTAGTAAGAAAATGTCAAAATACATTAGAACTTTGCATAATTATATTAATTGATTTTGTACTTGATATTTTTAATAAGGTTCTCTTCAAATTTCTATCACTATTTTTTTATCAAAAAATAAAGTAGATTTTCCTACACACTTAGTCATAGTGATGATAAAGTGAAATTAATTCATTGAATTAACTTGCTATACAAAGGTGGCGAGTTAAATGACATAACCCACCAATTTGATGAATTGACTTAACACAACACCAACAATAATTAAGATTATATTTTAGGTCAAATTTGTTTGACGTGAGATTTGTAAATGTGAAAATCAATTGGAGACTAAGTTTTTTTTTTTATTATTATTATTGTAGCATCCTTTTCTTTGTAAATATCAAGTGGAAGCACAAGATAATTCTGGTAATGTGGAGATTACAAAATAGGTTCAATCATCGTTAAGATCTTAACTAAACAGTCCACGTCCTGAAATTTACATAAATTGGAATAACTCATGAACTAAGTATGAGTTAGTAATCTAGAATGGGTCTTTCATCATGACTGGTCTCAACCACCTTTCAGTCCTCTAATTGTGCACATGGTTCCTAAACATGTCTATTGGGCATTTTCCTTTTAGCTTTAAGATGCCCCAAACTAATGGAAGAAGAGGATGCCACCCACCCATTGGCCATGGCTAGCTTATAAATTAGTGAAAAAGGTAGTGACTGAATCAGTGGTGGTTGAGCAGGAGAGAAGTAGTACTTGATAAAAGATGTTGGAATGGCAACAAGAGCAAGAGGAACATCCCCAATCTAACGATCTGTCTGAAATGGTGGTGGTGTAGGAAAAACAATGCAATTGTAGTTTTCAGAGATTGAAAGCCTTAAGATCTTCTTTAGTAGGAGGAAAAGGTGAGTGACAAAGGAAAAAGGATGAGAAGAAAGTTATTTTTTAAAAACAATGAGAATAATTTGAAATTGAGAATAAACTAGAAGGGTATTTAGGAAAAAATATTGAGAAAAAAAAGGAAAAAGAGGTATATTTAATAAATAAAAAAGCGTAATTATCATTTACCTTTGTTTCCTGAACTAAACCCACAAGTGAAACCCAACCAAGATTTAGGTTCAAGAAGGACAAAACTTGAGCTCATTAACAAAATCAATGTTGAACCAATCTAATAGAATTGTTCAATTCACAAGTCTACTGTACAGACTTGAAAAATAGCCTAATAAACATTAATCTAGATTGTTTTGTGTTTTGTAATTTTTGTGACTAATTTAAACTAAACAAATCTATTTAAGATCATTTTGATTTAGTTTGAATTATCGGTTTGTGAAAAAACACAGTTATTATACTTTTTAAGTTTTTATCTTCACTTATCATCTATTTATATAATTTTTTTTATCATGATCAATCAATTACGTGTTTTTTAGTAATATAATAAAAGAAAGACTTAATATTACTTTAGTCCTTTAATTTATTTAAAATACTCAATTAAATTCTTTAATTTTTTTGACATACGGCATTGTTGTAGGCGTGACAGTGACAGTGAAGATCCAATTGGATAAAATTTGAAAACAGTAAAAAAGTAACAACTTAATTGAATATTTCAAATAAATTATTGGTTGGGTTAAAACAATAATTTCTGTTTATTGCTTCAATCAATCATATAAATTAACGTAATTAAATATGTCAAGTAAAAGATGATTTTAAGAAAAATGTTTCGTTCATATGATAAAAAAAATACTTTTACCTGTAAAATTAAAAAATACACGAATTTATTTATATTAATTTAATTTTATATTTAAAATAATTAATTGTTGAAAATAAGTTAAAATATCAATAAAAAAATTTAAATAATTTGAAATTATATTTTTTTAAATTTTACATATTATGAATTATTATATTTTAAGAATTTTACCTAACAATTCAACTTTTTTTTTAAAAATGCATCCTCCAAAAAAAACTTTTATGAGAAATTGAATTTAATCTTTATCGCATACGCTAATTGCAACATTTTTTCTTCATTTTTTTTTTACATATTGAAAAGCTATTAATATGCAATGAATTTGTGAGAAAAAAAGAGAGTAAACAATCAATCTTAAATTAAAATATAATTTTGATCCTTTTATTTTGTTTAATCTATAATTTTATTTTATTTTATTTTAAAATAAAAATATTTAATCTCTCAATTTTTTAAAATATATCATTTTGATTTAATTTTTAATTTTTTAATATTTTTTATATTTTAATTAATTAAATTATTTTTGAATAGTATATTTTAAATGAATATATTAGATTTAGGTTTAATTGAAAAAATAAAATAAATAAAACGTATGTAAAATTAAATATTAGACTAAAGTTATTGATTTTTGAAAATCAAGAGACTAATAGCTTGTTTAGATTCTTGTTGAGAAATATAATTTTGTGATAAGTAACATTTTTTTTACTTTTGATTAAACGTACATTTGAGGAATTGGAATGGAAAAAAGATGCTATAAATGTCTCTATTTAAAATAGAAGACTAAAATTATATATTAAATAAAATAAGAATAAGAAAAATATATTTAATTCTAAATCTTAATTCGGTCGAAAGAGAAAACAGTTACCAATACTTTATTTTTAATTTAATAAAACAAGTAGAACACTAGATTTTGTTTTAAGCTAACATTGATGTAAACTTAAAGAAAAAAAAATATTATGTTATTTTCAAGCTTATGGGTCAATTTATGTCGGATTGATCAAGTTGGTTCAGTCTCTCTCTCTCTCTCTCTAGTTTTATTCACTCATACAATACAGTTTGTAAGATTACTCAAGGTAACCCTGTTAACACATATATGAACATGTGATCTCTTTGTCCAAGTAGTTGTTTAAAACAATTAAATATAAATAAATAATACAATGTGTATTAAAAAATATTTTAAAAAGAATAAGAGAAGCATGTATAATTTAGGTATAATATGTCTCTCTCTATATATAATCTTTTTAAATTATAAAAAGGTATGAATAATTAACTTATTCAAAATAATTCAATTTAAATTTAAAATCTAAAAGAAGTAAAAAAAAATGCATGGTGTCTCTATTTAAGAAAATATTGAATAAAAAAATAAATACCTATCAAAATCATGCACTTTAATTTAATATAGAGCAAGTACGATCCTGAAGAAGATGAATAAAAAACAATAATCTAAAAATGGTTTGGGAAAATTAATTTGACAGATCATGCAACTGATTTAATAGGGAAAAATAATATCGAAATATTTGAAAGCAATTACAATTTGAGAAATTTAAAAATATAAAAAAAATATTTTAATCAATGATGAAGTTGCCATGTTTTAATGAAGAAGTACAACAATAAATTGTATCTTATAAATAACTGAGGAACCTATTTTACTGTATATTTAAAAAATTTTAAATTAATTTATATAAAAAATATTTAAATTAACTTATTCTAAAAAATTTAAATTAATCCATACTTATATATATATATATATATATATATATATATAAACTAGACTATTTGCATAAATTTATCTAAAAATATTCATAAAAAAAAATTAAATAACTTTTTTATAAATTAAAATTAACTTATATATAAATTAAAAATAATCTTTTACAAAAACTATATATATAAACTAATATAATTTATGAAAAACCTATTTTATTTTTTATTATTTATTTTTAAAAAAATACTTATAAAAGAATTTATCATAGCAAACCCTTAATATAAGCGAATAAGTTATAATCTGAAACCGTCACTAATTACCAACTGGCCAATTCACAATTGACCAAGTAGGTTAACTAAAAAATGTACGTAAATTGTACTTATATGACATGAAATTTTGTCAAAAAAAAAAAAAAAAAAACATTGAGATGAAATATGCATATATAGTTATCATTCAACAACATACACCACTTAAATGATCTGTACAATATAATGGGGTGGAATTATAAAACGAAATTAAACTCAAGTGTATTATATACTATTGAACTAAACAATTTCAAAAGCAAATTAAGTTAGAAAACATGACTATTTAACATTTGGGGAGTTCCCTTTTGGAGACATAGGGAACTTAATCAATAAGCATATATGATTATGTGTTACGAGCTTCATGCACATGGGTTTACACGCTAAGCCTCGTACTTGTAAGTTTAATTGTCATCATAACATAACAATTTAACCATGAAAATAAAATACTACATTTTTATTAGCCTGTGACTTATATATAGTTGGCATACGCGTTGTGTGAATTAAACTAAATTAAAATTAGTGCTATGCAATAAAGTAATCACAAATAGTTACGATAAGGCTTTGACATTGGGAAATTAAGTTGCATATTACAATGTTGACTATGTGAGAGTACAGCTAATTTATGGCTTGTAAAATCCAACTTGAAAGTTTTTATGGCAATTTCAAAGGATGATCTCCTAAGCTATGACCATGATGAGGGCTAGCTAACCTTTGTGGAATGTGTAGGGTGCATAGATCAATCTTCTTTCTAATTCAGGCATTTCAAAGAATATTAGTAGTGGTTACTACCCCAGATTATAAATTTCAAATTCTGGATTATAGAATGTTTCAATATACTCTCTTCTGTTTGTTTTTTTTTTTTTTAAGAAATAGATAGTATTTAATATAAGATATTTTATAATTTTTATAAAGTTATTATTATTTTTTTGTATTTTCATTAAAAATTATTAATATATGTATTTTTTTATTAAAATAATTTTTTTTTAGTACAATAAGTATTTATAATTTAATAATGATTAATGATAATAAAATTAATAGATCAAGAATATTTTTAATTTTTAATAAAATAAATTTAATTATTATTTATTGCTGTATGTAATTATTGTTCTAAAAACTTTATAAAAAGGAAATAAAAAGTTTAAAATATTTTTAATAATTTTTTTTATTAAAAATTAATAGTATAACATTCTTTAAAAACATTTATAATTTTATATTCAATTACTCATTCCAATAATGGCCACAGTATTCTGTAGCAAGTTAAGCAACGTATTTAATTTCTACTACATATAAAACTTATACATATATTTTTTTGTTATCTATATATAAGATTAATACTAAGTTCTTTCACAACTGTGGTAAAAGTTTCAACACTTTGTCTATGTTAAGAATCCGTGATGACAGTTTTATGGACGTGGCACTGAGTTCTTCTACTTAACTTGTCACATGATATTTATATTATTTTTATTTTTAAATTAATTTAGTTTATAAATTCATCTATATTAATGTTTTATCTAACTTTTCGTTTAACTCTTTCTTGACTTTTTTTTTTTTTTACAGAACTCTTTCTTAACTTTTTCATTGAGTTTTCAGGTTTTTCAAAATTTCAAAAATATTTCATATTTAATTTTTAGATAAAATATTTTTTATTTTTCAAAATATCTCAAAATTTGGTTTGAATCTCTAAAGTTTTAATGCATTAGTTTTTAATCCTTAAATTTTAACAAAACACATGTTTTTAATTATTAGTCCCTAATGAGGAAATAAAAAATTACTTTTAGCAAATATAAAGATTCAAAATGTATTAAAGTTTTATAGAAACTAAAATCAAATTTTGAAATATTCTAAAGATTCAAAAATATATATTATCTTTAATTTTTATAGGTTACTTTTATATTTTTAATAATTAAGTAACGATCAAACCAAACTTATTTTCAAATCAAAATTATCTACCTTTCTAGTTATATTAATCATATAAAGAAATAAAATTCAAATATACATTGATTAATAATCATTCAAGGTATTCTTTTTTTTTTTCTAACTTAATTAATTTTATTCTTTTTAGTCTAATTCTTCAAATTTCAATAATGTTTTTAAAATATATATTCAATTTTATTTTTATATACTATTAGTAATACATTTTTTTGATAAAATCATACGAGAGATAAAAGTGAAAATAAACATGTAAACATGTTTTACTCATTTTCACCCTAAATTATAACCTAGCATCCATTTTTTTATTTTTTTATTAAGGACTTATAACCTAGCTGACTTTTGACCCACTTTTGTTTTAGCTAAATTGTAGTGTTGGAATCCAGATTGTATCAGCTTCGGTTTAATCTCCTTACTTAGTTTAAAGATTAGCATCTTCCTTACGTTAGTCAACGGTTACAACTTGTATATATAATGAACTCTTGTTGTACACAGTTACTGAATTAGAAAATTGACCTTTCTACAAATTGTCAAATTGCTTTATTTTACAAACAAATTATAAATCTATAAATTTTAACGCGTTAATAATGTTATGTTGCAATGTCAACTTCTTTTCTTATTTTTTAAATTATAAAAATAAAATTTAAACATTCTTTGACTTCTTCCTTATTTTTATAACTCTTTCCATTTTTATTTTGTGACAGACATATCAGTGTTATTAATAATTTATAATATTAATTATTTTCACATTGGATCACTTCTAAACTCTTTTTCTCAACCATTTTTTTATATATCGCTTTTAACAAATAATCATTTAATTTTCTATCGGTCCCCCCAACACTCTTTCTCCAACTCAATTTAATTTTCTATAATATATATATTGATTGTTGTATTGAACAATGTATAAGAAAGAAGGTAATCTCTGTACTATGAGTGTTTTTCTTTCGCTCACTCGGCTACATGAATCTTTGTTGCTGGATTGTTATTCAAGGAGGAATTTTGTTTCAACATTCTAGTTCGATTATGCAGACATGATTTAACCTTTTGGTTCCCATACTATTTTGTTGTTTAGGTTGTACATGTGCTCTATAATTTCTTTTTCGACCTTTACTGAAATCATGTATTAGACTTTTAATTTGATATTGGTAAAATATGTCATAAAATAATCAATAGATGTTTGGTTATTTTTTCTTTTTTTAATTTAGTCTTTACCATTAAAATTTTTAAAATGATGTGATAAACAGTTGCTAAAAGAAAAAACACACTAGATGTTGGAATTTTGCCTTAATGTCTTTGACAAATAATTTTTTTATGACAATTCTTTCTTGGTTTGGCAATGCATACTCTCTTATTGACTTTTAGGACATTTCCTATGTACTACTCTAAGCCGATTAAGAAACCCTCCTTGCAATCCCTTAGGAAACACCTTTAATTTTTGCATTCCATTTTTATTGTTCCAAATAAGATTTTTATTGTGATTATAATTTTTTCAACCTTTCAATTTCACTCGTGTGATCAAGGAAAAAGAGAATTTGAGGAAGCTTGAAAGTGTATTATGATTGAGTTACTATTAAATTTGATCTAGTATATTTATTTGTTGATTAAGGTTTCAATATGTCAATCTATCGCTTTTTAACTTTGTTTTTAATATCCTATTTGTACCATGTCATTGTATGGGTCATATTTATTTATTTATTAATTGATTGTGTTGAGATTTTAATTTTGCACATATGTTTTTTTTTTCTCTTTTGATAATTTTTGTCTGTTTTAAATTATTAGAAATTATACTTTAAAATTTGAATTACAAAATTAAATTTGATGATAAAAAGTTATTACAAATTATGAATCAAATATTCTTTGTTTGGAACACACTAATGACATTTATGGAGAGAGATGAAAAAGAATATTTTTGAAATTTAAAACTACGAAAAACAAATTAAAATTTAGAGAATCAAAGTAAAAGTAACATAAATTTTGAGAGATCAAAAATATATTTAAGTATTTTTTTTTCTATTTCTCTTTATTACTTATAATTATCTTATGAAAAATGAGTATCAAACATTTGAAAATCCTACACTCACTTCCACTTGGCGCACATGATTAACTATTTGTATTAGTATGATTAATTGTGTTTCATAAATGGTTAAAGATAAATAAATAAAATTTTATAAAAATATTGATACATAGAGTGTTATAAAATTATTAAAATATTTAATGATGATTAATTTTGTATTATAAGTATTAACAGTGTTATGTAGTTATTTACTGTCACACATGATTAATTATATTTGTAAATATAGTAACTTTTTTTTACAAGTAATTAATAATAAATAAACATAATTGTATATAATTATCAATATATAACTAATAATGTCATATATTATAAATTTATTTATGATGATTACATTTATTTTAGAATTAATTAATAATATTATAAGATTATTAAAATAATTTAGAATGGTTAATTATGCTTAAAAATTATTAATATTAAACACATACTAATAATTATATATATAATTAGATTCATTTTTTAATTATTTAAAAAATAAAATTAACTATATTTATATATATAATCAATGACAAATTTTGATGATGCTGAATGGAAATTTTGATTGTAACGATAATCTTTACTCTCATCTTATGTATCTTTTACTTCATCTCTCCTTGTAAAAATTAATTTTACTGTTTCTCTGTACAGATGATTTTTCCTTTCTAGTAATCTCAAAACAGATGGTTCGACCACACTTACTATAAGTTGTACAGAACTTAAAACAAGACTATTTTTACTTTCTATATTTTTTATTGATTCTTGCTTTTAATTTTTAACTTTTTATATTAAATATTTAAATCTCTAAATTTTATAAAATATATCAATCCATAAACTTTACAAAATATATATTTTAAGTCTCTTGATTTTAAGTCATCCACAAGTATGAACAAAACAGTACTCCTATTATTCTATTCCAGAAACACCACTCTAAAGATCCTCCAATGCCATGCATATAGGTACTCCCTTAGATAGATTTGATTCAAATTAAAGCCACGTTCCCACCGTCTACAATGCATTAATTCTCGCCCTTTTTGCATGCTCAAACCGACACCCCCACCTAGACCCTCTCATTCTCTTCCTTAATAATTCCCCACACCCCTTTATGCTTCCTCTTAACTTCATCTCCATGATCCTATAAATCCCCTTTATTCCAACACCAACACATCTCATCCCCAAATAAGCAAAACCTCAACAAGCCTCACTTGTCTAACCCTTCAACATGTCAACCCCACCAATCTCCTTTCTATTCCTCTTTTTGTTCTCCCTCCTTGTACCATTACTATTAGCTCAAGCTCCTTTACCATCTCCAACACATCAAGCTCCTTCTCCTCCTCCTCCTCCTCCACCATCTCCAAAACATGCTCCTCCTCCTCCTCCTTCTTCTCCATCACCATCTTCAACTCATGCCCCACCTCCTCCTTCTCCATCACCATCTCCAAAACATGCCCCTCCTCCTTCTTCTCCACCACCTTCTCCAACACCTCCTTCTCCATCACCACCTCCAACACATGCTCCTTCTCCTCCACCTCCTCCACCTTCTTCACCCTCTTCAGCATGCAAGTCCACATTATATCCAAAACTATGCCGTTCCATCCTCTCATCCATTCGCTCCTCACCTTCTGACCCCTACAAATTGGGCAAATTCTCCATCAAACAAAGCATCAAACAAGCCAAGAAACTGGCCAAAGTGTTCAACGACTTCCTCAAAAAACACAAATCTTCCTCTCTCAACAATGCAGAGATTGCAGCCCTAGAAGACTGCAGTGAACTCAACCAGCTCAATGTGGACTACTTGGAGTCAGTTTCACTAGAGCTCAAGTCTGCAGACTCATCCAACGCAGAGTTGGTGGAAAATATTGAGACATATCTCAGTGCTGTGGCCACTAACCACTACACTTGCTATGATGGATTGGTGATGATCAAGAGCAACATTGCCAATGCTATTGCTGTGCCTCTCAACAATGTCACACAACTCTACAGTGTATCACTTGGCTTGGTCACGCAGGCTCTGAAAAAGAATCTCAAGAAGCACAAGACTCGCAAACATGGTCTTCCCACAAAGGATTACAAGGTCAGGCAGCCACTCAAAAAGCTCATTAAGGTAACTATTTTCTTCCTGTATCTAAGTTTCTCTTTTGTTAATTTTCTGTTTGTTGGCTTCATTATACTTATTTTACTTATGCTAGCTCCAGATTGGTTGTGCCACTAATTTATGTTTAGACTTCAAGTTTTGATGTAGTTTGAATAAGTAACTTAACTAACCACTTGGTTTAATAAAATATTGTGATATAAGATTTTATTTATAAATTTAATTCTAAAATCAACAGTTCATAAAAGTATCAGAACATATTAAAAATTGAGCTATTTTTGAGTCGCCGACATTTATTAAATATATAATCTTAGGGAGAACACTTCTATTAATTATAATTTTATTAACATAATTAATTGATATCGATTAATTGCATGAGAATATTTGGACTTTTAGTTTATGTATAAAAGTTTGAGCGGTGCTAATTGTTACAATAAAAAAATCTGCATAAAAAGTTTGAAATTATGACGTGGACCAATATCTTTTTTCAAACTAAATATTTATTAAAAAAAGATTTTAGGATAATTAAGACCTACGTACAATTTTATAAATATTAATTTCGTACTAATTAGCATTTTTCTAAAAGTATATACATCAAAATATCTAGAAACAAAGCTGCATGAGATCAAATTTGATCAAGGATCATACATTTAATAATACAGTAAATTTAACAAATAAAAAAAATTGCTTAAATACTATAACATTCCACGTGTTGTGTGGAAAGCTGAACTCCAGAAAATAAATTTTGAGTCCCGTCCCCTTATTTCGGTTTTAATATATAAGACTATTTTAACATCATATTTTTACAACATTTTTTATAATAAGAATAAAAATATGAAACAACAGGAGTGGAGTGATAAAAAAAAAATAATGATAAAAATTATAAAAATAATTCTTCCATGTCATTACGGTACGTAGTTTAAAAATCAAACAATAAGAAAGTCAACCAGATCCGAGGATTAATTGGTTCGGGTCAACCCAGGTTGATTTTAAAGTTTAAACTGTGAGATAATAACCTGATTATCATGTCACGTGGGCTATTGTTTGTTGTACCAATAAACAATAAACCATGCACGTGCAACTCGCAAGTACCCCAGCTAGCATCTTCTCATGTACCACATGCAATTTATATACCTTGTAGTATTGAAGTCTTTGATTGTTTCTTTTTGGTTGAAAATGTTTGATTTAATTATATTTTTTAGTTTATTTAGCTTAGATATTGTAGGATTTTAAATCTCTCATTATGTTCTAATTAAGTCTTTCTATTTTTAAAATTGAGTTGTCTCTTTGATGTTGAAGTGTATTTTTAAAATGCATTCATACGCAAAAATAAACAAAAAAGTGAAAAATAAAGATAATTATATAATGTTATGGTGTCATCTTATATACTGATGTTCAAGTAAGGAATTGCTTATCGATATATAAATTTTAATTCGTATATAGATGAACAAAGGCATAGTTCTATTGGTATATTCTTCAACCATGGACGCATCCAATGAATTTATTTCGTGAAAAATGATAACATGGAGAAATGTTAACAACGCATTAGTCATAACATGCTATGCAATTTATGAATGCAATTACACACGCGCACGGAGTTCTTAGTCAAACCCCCTTATTAGTTTATCAGGTACCAAATGTAATTAATATGGTAGTATAAATTAAGGACATTTATGCATGACTTTTTCTTGATTTTAATCACAGAAAATACTGATTATATAATGAAAAAATTCATCATGTACTGACGAGATAAAATATTTTATATTATCATTTAATTAAAACTATAACATATGATAAATTTATGGACTAATATAATAAATATATTAAAAATTATACCAATCGTAATTTCTGAATGGTTAACAATACAAAAGTTCTATATTGACCGTTGATAGCGATTTAACTTATATATTATAAATGCAAAATTGTTAACTAAAACTGAAACGTTACTTTGATCAGCTTCTTCACACAAAGTACAGTTGCGCAACATCATCCAATTGTAGTACTAGAAGTGAAAGGATTCTTAAAGAAAGCGAGAGCAAGGGAATTCTACTAAATGAGTTTGCGATTGTGAGCCTTGATGGCACAGAAAAGTTCACCTCCATTGGAGAGGCTGTTGCCGCTGCACCCGATAATTTAAGGCCAGAAGATGGCTATTTTCTTATCTATGCCAAAGAAGGCACCTATGAGGAATATGTCATTGTTCCCAATCAAAAGAAGAATATTTTGCTTATTGGTGATGGTATCAATAAGACTTGCATCACAGGAAACCATAGTGTCATAGATGGTTGGACCACTTACAATTCTTCAACCTTTGGTAAGTAAGTTAATATTCCTGTTTTGCTTTTTTTTTTTTTTGTTTGAAAATTCAATATAGTAGTGCACTCTTTGAAAGAGCATAAAAACATGTATATTTAATAGATAAATGATATAATGAACAGAATGATATCTCACATAACCCTCACATAAATAGAAATGAGTACCTGAGAAATTTTGAATAAAATATTTCTAAGACAGATTTTTCTTTAAGCGAAGGTTAATTGCTGATACTTTTATGCACATATTTATCAATTCTCTATTCACTATGGATTAAACATATTGATAGAAGTTTAGCCTCTTCCATATCCAAGCTCTTTTCGTTGGCAAAGACAGGTCTATATTCTTTGGTGAGTAGACAGGTCTATATTCAAAGTCCAAAGGACATCAACTACAGTTATGTAAAAGGAAATATTATTGTGTAATCAGACATTATCACTTTTTTAAGTTTGAATAAATCAACACATCAATAAATGATGGTGTTATATCAACAGTGATGAAAATTAAACTTTTTTCTAACTATATTGGTATTTTTTCAACCAAAAAATTCAGGTATGTGCTATAATATAAAACAAAATCAATCTTGAGCAGTCACTCTGACAGAAACTTTATTTAGTAGTATGTTAAATATATAACACAAGACCTTAATTTTACCATCATTTTAATTATTCATTTTTCTTTTCTAATGACCAATGAATAGTGTTAGTTCTTCAATGAATTTAATGAGATGCAACGTTTTATTTATTCAATGCAGCTGTCTCTGGACAAAGATTTGTTGCAGTGGATGTTACATTCAGAAACACAGCTGGTCCTCAGAAGCACCAGGCAGTGGCTGTGAGGAATAATGCAGACCTCTCCACCTTCTACCGTTGCAGTTTCGATGGATACCAAGACACTCTCTATGTTCACTCTCTTAGGCAATTCTACAGGGAATGTGACATTTATGGCACCGTGGATTTCATTTTTGGCAATGCTGCAGTGGTGTTCCAAAACTGCAACATCTATGCCAAAAAACCAATGCCAAACCAGAAGAATGCAGTCACAGCACAAGGGAGAACTGACCCCAATCAAAACACTGGAATTTCAATTCAAAATTGCAGTATTGATGCTGCTCCTGACTTGGCTGAAGACTTGAAGTCAACTAATACTTACCTGGGCAGGCCATGGAAAGTGTATTCAAGGACTGTGTATATGCAGTCATATATTGGAGAACTAATTCATTCTGCTGGATGGTTAGAGTGGAATGGCACAGATGGGTTAAACACCCTCTTTTATGGTGAGTTTGATAATTTTGGACCTGGTGCTGATACCCGCGAGAGGGTACAATGGGGTGGTTACAATTCGTTAACTGCTACTCAAGCTAGGAACTTTACTGTGTATAATTTTACGTTGGGGAATACATGGTTGCCAGAGACAGATATACCATACTTTGAGGGACTTTAGATTAGATAACTGAATTTAATTATAATGGAGTAACAATAAATTTGATTCACAATTTGTTAATTAGATGTGATGTAATTGTATCATTTTTCTGATTTTAAAGTGTTTTCAAGAGGGACGAGGGGGCATGTGCTGAATGTTTGGATGAAATTTAAAACCTCATACCCTGTGATAAAGTTATCAGTGTTGATTATTTAGAGGCAATTGAAATATTTTTTGTATACCTATCTGGTTAATTAATAATGCAATATGATTACCATTAACATGGAACAGCAAAATTATAGATCTCATTGGTTTGTTACATGCTTTAAGATTAAATTTTAAAACCTTATATTTTGTTTCATTCTATTTCCATATCAAGCTTGAAATCCAGTTGTTATTGTCGAATTCAAAACAAATATCATATATAGAATGTAGATATTATTGTTTGAACTATCCGACCAGCTGCTATTGAGTCACTATTAGATCACTCACAGATATTCAATCCTAGAGGAACATCAAGCTCAAGATGTCTAGTCTTTGACAGGAGGAAGTGTACATTAAATTCTTAGAGGTCTCACATCAATTAGTGATATGATAAAATTAAAATATATAATTAGAGACAACTTTCACCTTACAAGATGATTTTGTAGAATAGAGTTAGGCTTAAATCTAAAATTAAGAATTACTCTGCTATCTCAATACAGTCCATTCCAATATGTGATTAGAATTGCAAGCAAGTTCAAGAAAAATACACTCAAGACATAGGGATATATAGAGATTGGTGCAAACATTGTATCAAAATGGGTACTGGTAAGTAGTAATGCCTCTAGTAGGTTCAAAGATCTTCAAAAGCAGCCTCAAATTAAATCAATCAATATATAGTGTGTCAAATTAATAATAAAAGGAAAAAAGATAATGGGAAATGAGAAAATATTACAGACAGATTTGCATCATATATCGTGTTATGTATCAAAGTTATCACATAGAAGATTTAAAGGGGGCACCAGAAGCTGGAATCCATCTCTTCCCTGAAAGAAAAGCCTTGACAGTAAACATGCTAGCTTGTTTACTTGTAATGGTTTTCACACCCTTCCACTTCACCCTATTCTTAGTTGAAGCACCTGGTCCAACATTCTGAAATTCTGCATAAAATATGGTATCTGGAGCTGAGTTCCCTACCCATGGTAACCATCCATTTGGGTTAATGAAACTCCCCAATGTGGATTGCATAAACACTGTAGTTGAGTAATTCTTCCAGGGTCTTCCGAGGTATGTTTGGACAGAACTTAAGTTCCCAAAGGGTGCAATACTACAATTTTGAATTGAAATTCCTGTGTTCATGTTGGGGTCAGTTTTGCCCTGTGCTGTTATGGTGTTCTGTTGGCCCTGCATAGGCACCCTTGGCATAATGTTGCAGTTTTGTAGGACAACTGCTGAATTGCCAAAAATGAAATCAACTGTGCCATAAATGGTGCATTCTCTGTAGAATTGGCGGTTGGAATGAGCATAGAGAGTGTCCTGAAATGCATCAATTTGACACCTATAGTAAACTGCTTGATCAGCACTTGTCATCAGTGCCACTGCCTGGTGCTTCTGTGGACCAGCTGTGTTGCGAAATCCCATGTCCCTAGCAATGAAATTCCTCCCAAACACAGCTAAATTGCACCAAACAAAGATGTTACCACATATCCAAATGTGTTTAAAATAATATAGACTGCAATAAAAAATACTTAGATATACTTTTATTCCTCCCAAATGTCCAATTTTTTGGTTTTAGTCTGTTTAAATTTCATTTAATTTTAGTCTCTATATTTAATAGCAAAAGTGCATATTTAGTCCCTCCTCAGCTAAGAACTAATATTACGTGACTTTTATAATTTTAAAGACAATTAACAATAATTGAAGTCTTATCCCCTAGATGGAGTTGACAACATGCATAAAAGTTAAATAGGGACTAATTTTAAAAATGTCATTTTTAGGAACTAAAAACATGATTAAGTCTAATTTCTAACATAAGGAAAAGTGTTGCATACCAAATGTTGCAGTTGAAAATGTTGGGGTGCCATCCACGAAGTTAAGGCTTCCAGATACAATTGTGGCACTCATACCATCACCAATGATCATGACATTCCATTTGGTCTTTTCCACCCTCACATTTTCATAGTAAACCCCCTTCTTCACATAGATCACAGTCCTCTTGTCACTCTTTTCAGGGACATGTTTAAGTGCAGCAGTAATTGTTTTAAATTTTCCACTGCCATCTTTTGCTACAACAATGTCAGCTTTCCTCTTCAAGTTGTCTGCTTGAAGTAGCTTCCGGTCTTTAGAATGAAGCCACTTTAGTTCTTCCATCTGATGTGGCAAAGTACTCAACAAGCGCCTCAAGTTCACTGTGCTTGCAGCCTTGTTGAGCCAGGTAACAATGGCAAGACTGTTACTGGTGAACTCTGTAGAATTTTTTAGATTGTTAAATACACTGGTCTTCAATGCTTCTTCTGCCTCTCCAAAACCATCAATGCAGGTTTGCTGGTAAGTACCTGTTTCAGAACACGGATAAACAGTGGTCTTCAAATATTCAATAGTGTTTTTTCTTTGAGTTGTTTATAATTTATGAGAGGGAAACTAGGTATCCTATTATCCTTTGCATGCTCAGATTCCAATAACAAGAGAAAGAAGATGGGAAGTATCAAGCATTGGTCTAATGAAATTCTTATGATGATGAAAACTCAAAGCCATCAATAGTAGGAGTATGTTTACTTAGAAAATTATTTTTATACGAAAGTTAAAAAAATAAATTTAGATCATATAATAATATTTAAATGGTTAAGATTTAATATAATATAAAAACTTATGTGACTTATAAAAACTGATATGACTTATTTATTTTAATGTTTCTCATTCATAAGAGTTGATCAATATATATTTGTCTTGCTTACAAAAAAAATTCTGTCATTATATACATCTTCTCTATAAATAAGTATTTGTTTTAGTTCAAGAATATATTTTACATTTTCATCTTCTATTTTAAAAGTAATTACAACTATAAATATCACTTGTTTTTGTTTTATTTTTAAACAAGAAACAATGAAATAACAAAAACTATATTTATTTTCATCATTTTCTGTCCAAATCTTTAAAAATAAAAAAATAAAATGAAAACATAATCATATATTTTTAATTATTTATAAATATAAGAATTGAAAAAGCCAACACTTTCTCAAAGTAATTAAATTTGCAGAGGGTTAAATGTAAGAGTTATTACAAGCAGAGATGCCATCACAAATAAACCAAATAACTTTCTAGTGGATCAAAATCTAAGTTGCATTCATGATGACATGTAAGTTTAAACAAGCATAGATGCTTATAAATAAACAATACCTGCAGCACTCAACCAAGTTCTAAGATCCTCCAACACATCAAGCAAGGAAGACTTCCCCCCATAAGCCAAAGAGCTATTCAAATGATCAACAGCAAGACCCAAAAGATCCATGCAGTTCTTAAACCCTTCCATGGTCCTATTATCAACACTCAAGCCACTGAAAACTCCCTTCTTAGAGAAGTGCTGAACAGCCCTTGAAGCCTCAGCTAGGGCCACTTCAATAGACAACAAGAACAACTCCTCAGGTCGAACCTGACCTGAGTGCACAAGACGACCAAGGCTGCTATAGCAAGCCTCCTTGTAAAGGGTCACATCACAAATAGCCTTCACTGAATTGGAAAGAATTGGTGCATTATTTCCATCATCTTTTGAGTTGTTGTGAGCAACGGTTCCAAAAACAGCAGCACACACAACACCAACAAGGACTATTGTGGACAAGGCTATGATGGTAATTCGCTTTCGGGTTTTGCGGTGAAGTTCAAGCATGGCTTGCTCAGCTTCATCAACTCTGCCATAAGATTTGAAGAAAGACATTAAGGATAGTTAGTTTATGCTGCTTTTTGTGTTATGATTTGTGAAGCTAGCTTGTTGTGATAATAATAACAGGTATGTGAATGTGTGTTTATATATATATATGAGTTGAACTTTGTTGTGATATATATATGTATTAATTGTTTGGTGGAGTATATGAGTTTTGTAATATATAAATATATGTGTAGTGTGTATATATGTGAGTGAAGTTTGGTGAGCGTAACGCGGTTTACGTGCAAGGCACAAACCCCTTTGTTGCATGTTGAATGGAGTGGCTGACATGTTACACATATATGTATTGTTCTATGATTCCCAATAGCTACCAATTTTATTTTTTATTTTTCATCTTTATAGTAGTGTTCATTCTTTCAAGTAGACCAATAAATGTGCATATTATTTAAACTTTGAAGTAGATTATCACTCTGAAAGTAGTAGTTGTGGAAAGTCAAAAGGTGTTCTTTTCAAAAAATAAATGGTTCACGGGAATATACTAATTAATTAAATTCTAAAATTATAATTTTAAGTTAATTTACTCCTTGATTTGATAAAGAAGACATTACTTTAGTCACCATTTTTAGAAACTATTTGGAACCCAGATCACGAAGTTGAATCAACAGAGTTGTAGAAAGTGTATTTGGAACCCAGATCATCTGCAGCCCTACAGCCTCTAAAGCAACTTATGAACCTTTCATAATTCAATATTGATTTAAATATCAATTTAATTTTTAAAAATTATACTTTTGATCCTTTAACATTTTATTTTTTTTATTTTTCTCCTTTAATTTTTATTTTATTTTAGTTTTTGTTGTCTAGTAATTTTTTATTTTAATCTTTATTATTATTTAAATAATATTGTAATAATTTTTTTGTTAAATTGTGTTTTTAAATCTATCATTAACCAATTTGATTTATTAATTATTTTGAATAAATAAAAATTTAAAATTATAATTTATTAAAAAATACTTACCACATACATCATTTAATAGTATTATTTGATAGTAGAGACTAAAATAAAAAATATAAAAAATTTAAAAAAATATTATGTTTTAAAAATTAAATTGATATTTAAATTTTAAATATATAAATATTTTTTGTGCTCTTAATTTTAATAACCATTAGATTTAAATGCAATGGCTAGGATCACTGCTGCTGAGGATCCATACACTTGTATTTGAATGTTGAGCTGTTCTCTTTGAATAATGTTGATAGGTTGAATACTTTTTTTTTTTTTTCACTTGGTCAATATCCGATTAATATGATATGATGCAAGGGAGTACGTAAAATTAGTTGTGCATTTGTACTGTTCTGGCTGCGTTCTGTTTTTAGACTTAAATTTATTTTTAATTCTTAGAACTTGTAATTTTGGTATTTATAAAAATTTAATTATATATTTAATTTTTTATATTTATACAATTCAATAATTAACTTATTGTTAATATATTATTTAAAACTAAATAATATATTCATGTGGTCATAATTAATAATGTGTATGACTAATTTATTTGTATAAGAAATTAATAATATTAAAAATAAAAAATATTTAATATATTTTAAAATTATTTCTTTTATATAATTTTTTTAAAAATAATTACACGTTTTTAATTTTTAAAATGTATTAATGAAAATTTTTAAATTTTATATTTTTGAAAAAAATAATAGGAAGCTTAAAATGTTTTAGTACACTTTTTTGTTCCCTATTCCTATTATTTATCCTTGTAGTCCATTGATTTTTGTAGCGTAGCTTAACAGAGATATTTGTCTAAAGATGGACAATTGGTTTGATGTTTCTATGGAATTGCATGAAGAACATGTATCATTTTAAAAAGGAAGTAATAGCAATGGAGATATGAGAGTGATGAGGGAAAAAAGAGGAGGGAGGAGAAATAAAAGATGAAAATATTTATGTAAATTTAATAAAAAATTAAAAATATATATTTAATAATTGTCGGAAGTATGTTTAACAATTGTCTGTCTTTATAATTTTATTGAGTTGAGCCTTTAAGGTTGCATGCATCTATGCAAGCTATATTTTGACTCTCTTGAGCTAAGACTCTAAGAGGGAACATATTGGCTCAATATATTGACAAGTGCCTTTTTCCTTCTTCTAGTCCCCCCATTTTTTTATTTATTTTCTGTGAAATTTCTATTCTACTATTTTCATCACAGTTTCCCCTTCTCTTTTGAACCTTTCATCTTTCGTCCCACTCCCATTTTCTTTTTCTTTCTCACAAATACCACCCTTTTGCCTCTTTACATGGAATGAGGGTGAAGAAAATATACAGCATAAACAATCTCCTTACTAACAAGTGTTAACAAGCAATGTTCAAAAGGTGCACAATCATCAAATTATGAGTGACATGCAAAAGGGAGCAAGCGACAACTAATTTTTCATAAATGGTGAAAAAACTTCATAGATAACATATGTGATGCCCTTTATTACAATTAATATTATCCTATTTATTTTATGAAATAATTTTTTGTATAACATGTCAACAACTTAACTAATAGAACTCATATTTATACTTGTGCGCAATAATCATAAACGTATAGAGAATATGTCATACACCACAATCAAAGGTCCGTTAAGAGTTTGTCAAAATATGTATTTTGCTAAATTGGTTAGGATACATAACAAAATATGGATCTAACCCCCAGATAATACACTTATAATGAAAAATCCTAAATAAGGTAGCTATTCAAGTCTATACCTTCCCTACATGTGCATAAAGATCACTAAAATCTAAGATAATTCTTTAGGAGAACCATCCCTCGCCTCTTCACCGTTAGTTGTAGTTGTAGTTTTATCATCAATATTATCCTCTAAGATAGGCTAAATGTATTGTAGCTAGATCTTGACAAAAATTGAAGGGATAATGAAACTGTACGAATATCTCCTGAGTTAATAGTAACTAAGGGAATTGTCCAAAGATTTGGCAAGACTTTCTAACAAGAAAATGAGAAAGTCATGTGTCTAGAGAGGGAGTGCTGAATAAACTCGAACAAATCTAGTAATGTGTGGTAAGGTTATCTCAAATGACCGTAATGTGTGAATCTACATGCAAGAATCAAAGAGTTGTTATTCTTCAAAAGGAGTCTTTCTCAAAGGTATCCTCTATATTAGTATATAAGACCATTAATCTGAAGTATAAGTCCTCGTATTATCCAAGAGTCCCTTATAAGTGTTAGTTGTTCGATGATGATTCACAAAAATATACAAACATGAAAGAAAAGAAAAGAATGAGGTTATGTCACTCTCTTATGCTTAAGGTCACTCATAACAAACCATCAAGGTTCCAATCAATAGGATAATGTTACTGATAATCAAAATTATGAGATGCAATGGGAAACAATGGTTTAATCTAAATAATTACCAACTTAAGTACGTGGATCCAATGGCTTTTGATTTCCATTATCAAATCTTTTAACATTTTCTTTAGGTGACAATTATAAGTATATATTTCTTATTAATATTTTTCCTTTTCAAACAAATGAGTCTTTAATCTTATTTTTTGGACAAAGATAAGTCTTTAATTACTTTTGAAGGAATACTCTTTACCAATTTCGATAATGCTCAATAATTATAAACGTGAATTTCAAGCTCAAGACCACGATATTAATATATATATATTTTTTAAAGATAATAAATATCTTTTTAATAAGATAATTATGCTTAAATAAAATAAAATAAAATTACTATAGGTAAAAAAAATTCATTTGAATATTTAAAAAAAGATATTATAATAAAGCAACACAAATATTTTTTTTATTAATTAGTTGCAATATAAAGCCATTATGTTACAACATTTTATTGGATGATAAATGCAATCCAAATTAAACAACTTTTAAACATCAAATAATGTACAACATAAAAGTAAGTCCACCTTTCTAGTTCATGTGATCCTTAAGCACTGCCTTCAAGAAATGGGTAGTCCGTATAACCCACAACTGGATCAGGAGTGTAAAAGGTTTCTCTATTGTACTTGTTGAGTGGTGCATCAACCTCAAATCTCTTGGCCAAATCTGGATTAGCCAAAAACAAACGACCATAAGCAACAAGATTTGCCTTGTCCTCAGCCACAACCTTATTCCCTTCTTCTCTATTATAACCCCCAGCAACAATGAATGTGCCATTAAAGGCCTTCTTCATTGGGGCAAGAGTGTAATGGGTTTCCTTATTTTCCCCATAAATGTTCCATCTTGGCTCAACCATGTGACAATAAAGCACACCATGTTTGTTAAGCGATTTGGCCATGTAGAGACCCAATGCTTGAGGATTGGAGTCACTACATTCATTGTAGTCTGAAAAGGGTGACAGTCTTATTCCAACTCTATTTGCACCTATTTCTTCAACAACGGCTTCAACAACTTCTAATGCAAAGCGACACCGATTTTCCAAGGATCCACCATATTTGTCTGTTCTGTCGTTAACTTGATCTTTCAAAAATTGGTCAATTAAATAACCATGTGCCCCATGAATCTCAACTCCATCAAACCCTACAATGGCAAATGTGGTTAGGAATTGAGGACCATCAAAAATCACAATTTAACATGTCAGGCATTTTTATAAATTATGGAACTCCATTCATGTATATTATATATCATGCTTTCACGGTGTGGGTGGGTGTGTACGTGTATACATGTGTGTTATTTATTTGGTTAATCATATATATTTTTAGGAATATTTATATTTATACTTATATAAAATAATAGAATATTTTTATTAAAATAATTTAATTATTTATTATATTAA
>JAMLFT010000637.1:0-38819 GCA_026544285.1 Pachyrhizus erosus | reverse complement strand
ATTTTTAAAATTAAGAAAAGAATAAAAATATTTTAGTAAAATTATATTATAATAAATATTATTTTTTAAAACATTTATTTTTTAATATTTATGAAAAAAATTAAACTATAATTATTTTAATATAAAAGCATTACTAAATGACACTATCTAAATGTGTCAGAAAATAATTCCATTCGTTTCTGCTCATACATATATCCTTAACCAATCGGTAACATTTATGTCTTTAGATACATCCCTTCTCAATAATTTGAATAGCAAACTTAGAATCAGACTCCACCATAATTTCATTGAAACTCCGATCCCGAGCAAGTTTAATATCATATTTAATGGCCTAAAGCTCAGCTTGAACTATAGAGCAAATATCCAAGTTGCAGGAGAAGCCCAATATTTAATGGCTTAATGTTTTACTAGTTCGTCATACAAATACATTACAAGAGACTTTTTCTTTCCCAAATTTTATTAAAACTAACCAGAATGTGAGTAACGAATTCAAATTCATACATACTCAGTTATTAAAGGCATGAATATCAAAGTTTCTACCCAAAACAAAATATGAGGATGGATATTATAATGCCTTATCCAATTTCTTCTCACAATCATCCTTACTCATCAGTCTTCTTAAACCATATACATTAAAAAATAAAATTCAAAACATCAATCTAATTCTAAACAGTTTTTCTTTCGATAGTTAGTTCTAAACATGTTAATACTAGATATTATAAAAAATATAAATTTAATTTTTAACATTATAGAAATAAATTTGTGTTAGAAATATGTAGCTTAATGTTAGTTCTACATTGTGTAAGTGATGAGAGACATTATTCATATATTTTTATATAAGGAACCTCTTGTAAACATTTTAGATACACACCAAAATAAAAATATACTTCTTAGTGTAGTCGTGGATGTAGACAACATACATTGTGTGTCGAACCATGTTAAACTCTTGAGTCTTTTCTCTCTCTCTGCTCTGTGATTGCGGTCTTATATGATCTTTCACATCAAAAAATATTTATTTTTCTTAAGAATCTAAATTTAGAGAAGTAGTGGGAGCTTTCTTAAAAAGTAACAAGATCAATGACATTGAAAGAAGGAAAAGTGAAGATTGAGAAGTTTGATTGCAGAGACTTCAGATTCTAGAAGATGCAGATAGAAGACTATCTATATCAGAAGAAGTTGTATCAACCCTTAATAGGGCAAAAGACAAACGACATGGAGCAGTTAGATTGTGAGTTGTTAAATCTGCTATATTGGCAAACACTTAGTGTGATCTGACTGACGTTGGCCAAGAATGTTGCGTTCAACATTCTGAACGAGAAGACAACTATAGGTCTGATGAAAGCATTGTCAAACATGTACGAGAAGCCATTTGTAGCCAACAAAGTATATCTGATACATAGGCTAGTCAACCTTAGAATGAGCGAAGGTAATACTGTTACTAATCATATTAATGAATTTAACACAATTCTTGCCTAGTTGACATCAGTGTAGATCAATTTCGATGATAAGGTAAAAGCGTTGATTCTATTATCATCCCTTCCGGATAGTTGCAATGCAACCGTTACTGCAATTAGTAGTTTTGTAAGTAATAACAAGTTAAAGCTTGATTACATTCGATACTTGATCTTAAGTGAAAATGTTTGCAGGAGAGGTTTAGGAGAATGTTTCAATTCTAATTCGGGCTTAGCGTTGAGTACTGAAACTAGAGGAAGAAGTAGCTAGAAAGATCAGAATCAAGGATAAGACATATCAAAATCCAGAGGGAGAAAGCAAGTAAAAATTAGAAATGATATTACTTATTGGAATTGTCAGAAAAAAAATGGTCATTTTGTTAATCAATGCAAGGCTCCAAAAAGGAAAAATAATAAAAAGAAGCAAGATAATGATGAATCGAAAAATGCAACAATAGATGAGATTGCAGATGCATTAATTTGCAGTTTAGATAGTCTTGTTGATTCATGGATTATGGACTCAGGTGCGTCATTCCACACTATACCTTTCTTAGAACTATAATATAACTATGTTTCAAGAGAGCTTGGGAAGGTTTACCTTGCAGATGGAAAATCTCTTGATATTGTGGGAAAAGGTGATGTTGACATTAGAATCTCTAATAGTGCCCTATGGACTTTGCACAATGTCAGATATATCCTTGTCTTAAAGAGAAACTTAATATCTATAGGACAGTTGGATAATGAGGGACATTACACTACTTTTGGAAATGAAACTTGGAAAGTAATGAAAGATAATCTAGTTGTTGCTTGTGGAAAGAAGCGAGGGTATCTTTATATGATTGCAGATGAGGATATGGTAACTGTTGCAGAGGCTGCCAACAGTTCCTCCCTATGGCATCAACAATTTGGGCATATAAGTGAAAAAGGAATTAAGCTCATGGTGTCAAAAGGTAAGTTATCCAATATAAAACATGTTGATATTGGACCTTGTGAACATTGTATTTTTGGCAAGCAGAAAAAGGTCAACTTTTCTAAGTCATGAAAGACATCTAAAGTTGAAAGGCTAGAACTGGTGCATATAGATATATAGGGGCCAACTCCAGCAAAATCCCGTGGAGGCTCACAATATTATGTAATAATCATTGATGACTCCACAAGAAAGGTATGAGTATATTTTCTTAAAAAGAAATCTGATGTGTTTGTTGTGTTCAAAAGGTGGAAAAAGGAGGTTGAAAATCAGACAAGTCTAACAATTAAAAAAGTCTGAAATTTGATAATGGTAGAAATTATGATAGTAGAGAATTCAAGGAATTTTGTTTAGAAAATGGGATCATAATGATCAAGACAATGTCAGGAACACCAGAACAAAACGGTGTGACTGAAAGAATGAACAAAACCTTGAACGAAAGAGCTAAGTGTATGAGGATCCAATCAGGCCTACCTAAGGTGTTTTGGGTAGATGCAATAAACACAACAACCTATCTCATAAATAAAGGACCATCAGTTCTTTTAGATTATTAATTACCTGAAGTATGGTATGGAAAGGAGGTAAATCTTTCACATAAGAGTCTTTGGTTGTGTCTCATATATTTTGATAGACTCTAATAGCAGAGATAAATTAGACCTTAAGACAAGATTATGTTATTTCATTGGTTATGGATTTGACATGTATGGCTACAAATTTTGGGATGATCAAAATAAGAAAATTATCAAAAGTAGAAATGTTATTTTTAATGAAAATGTGTTTTATAAAGATAGGTCTACAAAATCCATTAGTGTAGATAGACAATTAGAGCACTATGAAGAAGTAGCATTAGAAGAAATTTCAAAAAGTGATGTAATCAATAGAACGAAGAATGCACCTGAGTCAAAACCATAACCAACAACAGAACTAGAAACTTTTGAGACCCAAGTAAGAAGATCAAACAGAACGATAGTAACATCACAAAGGTATTCTCCTTCATTGCATTATTTGTTGTTAACTAATGTTGGTGACTTAGAGCACTTTGTTGAGGCTGTGCATGGAGATAACTCTATTAAGTGAGAGCAAGCAATGAAAGATGAGATGAAATCCCTTGAAAAGAACAAAATTTGGTCTTTAACCAAGCTATCAGAAGGAAAGAAGGCTTTGTAAAGCAGGTGGGTCTATAGGTTAAAAAAAGAACTTGATGGCAGCAGAAGATATAAGGCGAGACTCGCAGTGAAAGGATTTCAGCAGAAACAAGGAATCGACTTCACAGAGATTTTCTCTCTTATTGTCAAGATGACTTCCATCAGAGTTATCTTGAGTATTGTAGCTGCGAAAAATCTTCATCTAGAGCAGTTAGATGTTAAAATTGCATTCCTGCATGAGGATCTAGAGGAAGACATCTTTATGACATAACCAGAAGGTTTTGAAGTACAAGGCAAAGAGAATCTTGTGTGCAAGCTTCATAAAAGTTTGTATGACTTAAAACAAGTGTCGAGACAGTGATACAAGAAGTTTAATGAGTTTATGAGCAACTCAGGACTTCACAGATGTGAAGAAGATCACTGCAGTTATGTTAAGAAATGTGTTGATAGTTATATTATTCTTGCTTTATATGTTGACGACATGTTGATTATAGGGTCTAGTATGATAGAAATTAACATGTTGAAGAAACATTTGGCAGAAAATTTTGAGATAAAGGATCTTGGTTCAGCCAAACAAAATCTTGGCATGAGAATCTCCAGAAATAGACCAGAAGGTATTTTGAAGTTGTCTCAAGAGAAATATATTAAAAAATTTCTTAACAAATTTAATGTTGGAGATGCAAGGACCAGGAATACCCTTTTGGGAACACACTTAAAGTTTTTTAAGTGGCAATCTCCTCAAACAAACGAAGAAAAAGATTACATGTCTAAAGTACCATATGTGTTTGTAGTAGGAAGCTTGATGTATGTTATGGTATGTACCAAACCTGACATAGCACATGCAGTGGGAGTTGTGAGTAGATTCTATCTAATCCTGGAAAGGAGCATTAGGAGGGTGTGACGTGAACATTGAGATATCTGAAAGGCACTTCAATGATGCATTTATCTTTTAGAAGAAGTAATCTCACTTTACAAGGATTTTCTGATGCAAATTTAAGAGGAGATCTAGATGATAGAAAAAGCATAATAGGTTACATCTTTTCTTTGGACGGTACCACTGTTAGTTGGAAGTCTAAACTCCAAGGTAGAGTTTCTCTTTCAACCACTGAAGCCGAGTATGTAGCTATTTCAGAAGCAGCTAAGGAGATGATATGGCTGAAGAACCTTCTCAGCAAGATGATTCTCCATTATTTAGTGACAGTCAAAGTGTAATATATCTCGCTAAAAATCCAATCTTTCATTCTAGATCCAAACACATTGAGTTGAAGTATCATTTTATCAAAAACTTGATAAGTGATGGAGATTTGTCTTTGTTGAAGATCTCAAGATCAGATAATTCAGCTGATATGTTGATCAAAACTATTACAACTCATAAGTTGAGACTTTGTATTACCTTAACTAACCTTCGAGAATAATTGATGATGAAGGCACTACACTAGGTGGTAATGTAAATCAAACTCCGAATGAGAGAATTGTTAGAAATATGTAGTTTGATTTTAGTCTCACATTGTGTAAATGATAAAAGACATTACTCATATATTTCTATATAAGCAACCACTTGTAAACCTTTTTGATACACACCAAAATAAAAATATTCTTTCTAGTGTAGTCATGAACATAAACAACATACATTGTATATCGAACCACATTAAATTCTTGAGTCTTTTCTCTCTCTCCTTTATATAATACACCTAGTAATTATACAAAGTAGCTTTTACTAAATGATACACCATGCTAATAAAAGAACAACAAATTTAAATAAATTTTATTTATTTTGTTTAGTTTGATTGTGAGTAAACCATATATATTTACTTGTCTAATGTTTAAGGTGCCATCACATTAACTATTTAAAATGTTTTAATCATCAAATTGTTCCTTAATATCTTGTCCAAAAAAGAATCCCTAATATGTTAAATGTCACCGTATTAATTATTAGAAAGTTTTCCATAACAATTTTGTCCAACAAATATGATAAAAAAAACAAAAGCATAAAAAAAATTTCAATTTGTCACCACTTTTAGTTGTTTACATCAATATTTTGTATTTACTTAGAACCTAAGTTAATAACAAAATCTCTATAGGATTAATGTGATCCAATATTAATATGTTAAAATGACAAATTTAAAATAGAAACTGCTTAAGCTGATAAAATATATCATTTATGCATCTAGTTATAGAAAAAGAAAAGTAGTAGCCCACAACAGCTTTTAAGTTGACACCGTATTCATCATTTATCAAAAAAAAATTTCTCCCATTACTCAATATACGTTTTAATATCTATTTATTATTGTGGGAATGGGTTAGTGGATTAGGCGAAGGAAAAATTAGGAAGGTTTGGTACATGAGTCATAATAAGCAAGGTAGAAATCAATATCTTAAATAAAAAATTAATAGTACAAAAAAAGTGTATACAATACAAAAAATAATATTTTCTTAAAATTAAAGGAATTTAAAGAAGATACATGAAAGTTTTTTAATTTAATATTTCAAGCATCGATAAAATAATCCTAAAATCCAAAAGCAGGAGCTTACCGCATTGGACACAAGTCATGACCGTTTATTTCTTTTTTGGGATACCTTTCTTTATTATGTTTAGGCATGGTTCTGGTTGAATCAAACCTACATTATCATCATTATCATATGATGATAGTAATGAAGCCAAGGTCAAGCTGCAATATGCATGATAGGAAGAGTTTATGTACAATTCAAAAATGAAAATATTTGTCAATGGAAAAAGATTAGGCCGTTGCAGCAGCTTGTTCTTCAACAACTTGTGATGCTGGGAGAAGGGTGCAAACGAGGTTGCGGTCACCGTACACATTATCAATACGTCCTGATACACCCAACAACATTTTAAATTTATTAGTCTATTTAACTGTCAAACACAATTATACAAGCCGCAAATTCAATTAGTGAGAATTAGGAAGAGTACTAATGTGCCACAGTTTAATGACATTTAGCATCAATTCGTATCTCCTCAGATAAGGTGAAAATTTTAAGAATTAAATTAAAAAATTTCAGACCAACTTTAGAGAATAGCCTTACATAACATAGCATAGCCTTTCGATAGAGGATAATGTGGTAAGTTAATTATGAAAAGGATGTCATACCTGTGGAAGGCCAGAACTTAGAAACACGGAGCCAGGAAGCTGGGAAGGCTGCATATTCTCGAGAGTATGGTTTTGTCCATGCATCTCCAATGAGCACTGATGGTGGGTGAGGGGCACCCTGCATAATATTTTAGATAATCACTCAAAGTGAATCAACTAGATCGAAATTGTAAAAAAAACAAAAAAAAAAAAAATATGAATCCAGCGGTATAAGCATAAAATGCTCAATAATAAAGTAGTATATCATGTTAATGGAGAAGCTGAACAAAGAACAAGAAAACAAACTAAGTCTCATACCTTTAGAACATTGTTGTTAATGTCAGCCTTTCCTTTCTCAATCTCAGCAATTTCTTGTCGGATGGAAATAAGAGCATCACATAACCTGTCTAACTCAGCCTGCAATGATGTTTAGTTGAATTAAAGAAAAATTTACATTATACTGAAAGTACAAAGAAAAGAGGTAACTTGCTTCCGGATTGTAATCATACCTTGCTTTCACTTTCAGTGGGTTCAATCATGAGTGTGCCAGGCACAGGAAATGACATTGTCGGTCCATGAAAGCCATAGTCCATAAGGCGCTTTGCAACATCTTCAGGCTCTATCCCAGCAGTATTCTGCCATACAAATAGCTTAAATTAAGCAAAGAATGAATAATTCTGATTGGTTGAAAAAACAACCGCAATGATCAATTGTACCTCCTACCTTAAAGCCTCTTAAATCAATAATGAATTCGTGAGCAACTGTTCCATTGACTCCACGGAAAAGAACAGGGTAATGATTCTGTAAAACTTAGAAGTATAAGTTGCAAAGTTAGAAACACATGAAATCAATCTATAACGTTGCACAAACCTCCAATCGTTTTGCCATGTAGTTTGCGTTCAAAATGGCTATTTTTGACGCTTCGGCGAGCCCTTTAGAACCCATCATGGCTATGTAAGAGTATGAGATGGGCAGTATTAGTGCTGAGCCCCATGGTGCAGCAGAAATGGTACCAAGTGGCTGCGATTTGTCAGGAGCAGGAATGCCACCAGTGGGAACCTTCAAATATGTTAACAGATAATTAATTACAATGAAAACAAACATATTATTAAACAACAAAAAGTTACACAAGTGCTACTACTAGCTTTACAGGGATCTCAGTTTGAGCATATATAATTGAGATGGAGAGAAAACAACGTTCTTTCTAACTAGTATGCAACTAAAAACATGTATGCATGTCATAGATAATGTCACACAACAAAAATTATTACCACTGGATGTGAAGGTAAAAATGGTGCTAAGTGTTTCTTTACTCCAATAGGACCCATGCCAGGGCCACCTCCTCCATGAGGGATGCAAAATGTCTTGTGGAGATTCAGATGGCAAACATCTGCTCCAATCCAACCTGGGCTTGTAAGTCCTACCTGTAAATATAAGTGACCAAATGCAACACGATAACTAACCTCAGTTGAAAATAACGCACAAAATATTAAGTTGCAGACCAAAATATTATACAGTAATACAGAACGGCAACAACAAAAGCACCAGTTTCTTTAGTGCCTGATTTTGCATGGCAATATGATTGAAGATTTAAATAGAATGCAAAGACGTGCATAGAAGAACAAACCTGTGCATTCATGTTAGCACCATCCATATATACTTGACCTCCGTTATCATGAATAATCTTGCATATCTCGTCAATACCTTCTTCGTAAACACCATGGGTTGAAGGATATGTTACCTATAATTTAAAACAAAACCACCACAAATGAATATCTAAAAAAATAGCCAAGTTGGAAACACCCCTTCCCTCCCAGGTTATCCAAATAGTGCAAGTAAAATTTCAATATACGAAGCAAATTGTACCATAAGTGCAGATAAGTTGTCCTTATGTGTTTCAGCAGCCTTCCTCAACTCTTCAATATTGATGTTTCCCTTTGCATCAGTTCCAACAGATACAATTTTCATTGCACACATAGCAGCACTGGCTGGATTTGTACCATGTGCTGAGACAGGTATAATGCAAACATTGCGGTGGTGGTCTCCTCTTGCCTACAGTGTTCAATTGCCAAAAGAATATATATATCAAAGGCAGTAATGTATGGGAAGGCATTGCATCTGCTTTAGATATGCAGGAATAGCTAAACACACAATTGAGGTAATCTTGTATTGGTTGAATAGCACATAAAAGGTTAAAATTAAATAGCAATAAAAAACTTCTATATCTAAAGTAAATCAGACGAAACAATGAATGCGAGTAGAAGCCAATTAAAAACTATGCCCTTAAAAAGTCAATAGAAGCCACTCTACCCGAGTAGCTAACATTGTCCATAAAAACAAACAACTTCATAATTAGGACTAAAGTCGCCATACCATATGATATGCTCGAATAACCATCAGTCCAGCATATTCTCCAGCAGCACCAGCATTAGGTTGCAAAGAGAAGGAATCAAACCCAGTGATTGAGCACAAGAAGTTACCCAAATTATCGAACATTTCCTGATACCAGATATGTTTGTTTAGGCACAAAAAAAAATTCTATCCCCTATTTTTCTGAATAAAAAGCACTTCATTATATTTAACCTTGCACGTACCTGATAACCTTGAGCCTGTTCAATTGGTGCAAAAGGGTGAATGTTAGCAAAGCTAGGCCATGTCACAGGCATCATTTCAGTTGTTGCATTCAGCTTCATTGTACAAGATCCCAAGGGAATCATACTGTGGCACAATGACAGATCTTTTGATTGCAGCCTATGAATGTACCTGAGCAACTCATGCTCAGTGTGGTACCTATTTAAGAGCAAATAGAATTCAGGTAAGGTACCAACATATAATCACGTGAATTCAATATATGTGCAAAGGGATATACGTGTTAAAGATAGGGTGTGTCAAATAAGGACTCTTCCTAATTAGTCCAGAAGGAAGTGCAGTCTGAACTTTTGGTGCAAGAGATGCTGCTGTGAAGGAGACCTGCATACGAATTAATTAATGTTTTAGATGGTCTTATAGTAACGAGTAATGAACATGGCATATATAACAAATCTTACAGTCTTGGCATCGGAAAAAACTTTGAAAAGATTATCAACATCCTCCAAGGTGGTTGTTTCATCAAAGGCAACAGTGATCTGAAAAGCAACAAAAGCTCCATAATCCAAAGACATGAAAACAAACTCAGCTGATTTGATGCAACATAAAGCAACACTCACAGTGTTCCCATCAACAACCCGCAAATTTATCTCACTCTTGCGAGCAGCATCAGCAATTGCATGGGCATTGGCAGTCTTAATTTTCACAGTGTCAAAGAATGGATGGTCCTGAAGTTCCACAGTTCCAAGTTTCTTTAGTCCCACAGCGAACACCCCAGCAAGACCATGAACCCGTTGGGCAATGGTTTTAAGTCCTTCAGGTCCATGGTATACAGCATACATAGCAGCCATGTTTGCAAGCAGTGCCTGAACAGAAACAACAGTGATCAAACAAAATCAACAAACTAAAACAAGACCAAAACATGGCTCCAGGAACACACTAACACCAGAACTAGTCTATTCCCAACAGACTATTCAAACAAAAATGTATTGAAACAATATAGAAAGTGAAAATTTAGAAATGAAAAAGTGCACACCACAAGTCACCCCCAATGATACAATAAAACTAGGAGTTATTATAAATACACACTTTATTTTCTATAATTCTACTCCATTTTCTTCGTATTGCTTTTTTTCCTTTCCTATTACATTTATTATTTTTTTTCTTTCTATTTCTTTCCCCTTTTAATGTCTTTTTTCATTCCTTCGAAATCCATCCCAAAATGTGGTGGAAGTTGAGTATTGTCCTAAAACTAAAACAACCCTTATAAATATGTTTTCACTTTCTCTAATATCTCATGTTCTTCTCATCTCTCTCTTTCTTTTTCAATTTTCATTTGTCTTCCTATTTTTCACTTCCTTCCCTCCTAGTATACCCAAAAAAGGGGTGTTAGTTTATATTTTTCCAAACTAAAATTTGATTATACCAAATCAGGATCAGGAACCAGGTCGTTACCTGAGCAGTACAAATGTTGCTGGTGGCCTTGTCCCTTCGGATATGCTGCTCCCTAGTTTGCATGGCCATTCTCAAAGCTGGCTTTCCACAAGAATCAACACTGACCCCAATGATCCTTCCAGGCATCATCCTCTTATACTCTTGCGACGTGGCCAGGAAGCCAGCGTGAGGACCCCCATACCCCATTGGAACCCCAAACCTCTGAGCAGAGCCAACAACAATGTCCACCCCCATTTCCCCGGGAGGCTTCAACATAGTCAAAGCCAACAAATCAGTGGCCATGACAACCTTAACTCCATGCGCATGAGCCTCCTTAACAAACTCCCCATAGTCCAAAACCTCACCCACAGTCCCTGGATACTGAACAAGAACCCCAGAAACATCACCGGATTTATAATCCACATCCTTAACATCGACAGTAACGACCTTAATGCCAAAACCAGCGGCTCTGGTTTTGCAAACATGGACAGTTTGAGGGTGACAATTATTGGCAATGATAAAAGTCTTTTTCTTTCCCTTGTGAATGTTGTTACACATGGACATTGCTTCAGCAGCAGCAGTTCCTTCATCGAGCAAGGAAGCGTTGGACATTGGTAGAGCGGTGAGATCTGAGATCATGGTTTGGAAATTCATGAGAGACTCGAGACGGCCCTGAGATATCTCGGCTTGGTAAGGAGTGTACTGAGTGTACCAGGCGGGGTTCTCCATGATGTTCCGCAAGATCACGGGTGGCACGTGCGTGTTGTAGTAACCCATCCCGATGAAGGACTTGAAACACTTGTTCTTGGATGCTAAGTTGTTCATGTGAGACATCATTTCGGACTCTGTTAGCCCCTCATTGAACTTGCTGAACGACATGCCGTTCAGACGGATTGATCTGGGAACGGTGGCGTCGATGAGGGAGTCGAGGTTGTCGAAGCCGCATGTCTGGGCCATCTTGGTTTGTTCCTCCGAGGTGGCGGAGTTGTGGCGCCGAGGGAATGTGTCACTGGGTTTGAGTGCCTCCAATGAAATGGATCGAGATGGAACATTGCGCGAGGGGTTGCCGATCGAGTTCGCTGCTGGTTTCGGTATTAAAAAGGAATGACAAACAGACGACACCGAACGCCAACGGGAATAATCATTCCCCGAAGAAATTAGCCTCTTCAGAATCGCCCTGTTTGCAAGCCTCCCTGCACGTTCCATGAAAGAGGATGAGGAAAAAGAATCTCTTTTCTTTTCTTTTCTTTTCTTTTCTTTCTTCTTTTTTCTTTCTTTTGTTTATGATTACACTGTGTTGAAGAGAGTGTATAAATAATAAGGTTGGAGATTGTGGGTTTTGAGATCTGGTGGAGGTGTTTGGTGGTTGGTGAGTTTGCGCCCACCTACGAAGGAAAAGGACAGATTCTAAAAAGAATGTGATGGATCAATATACGTTTTCATTTGCATTCAATGGTAGAATTTGGAATTGCTAGTGTTATGTTTCTCGCCGTGCGGGTGCGAGATAAGTAAGTTGACGAAGTTAAATGAGAGAGAGAGATTTGATTAGTGAATGGTGGGTGAGAGTAAGACAGCAAGCAGAAAAACATAGGAACCATCGCAATCGGACTGGGAGATCTTGATTCTTGGTTCAGACAGTATTTACGATTTGTTCTCTACGTTATGCTAAATCATGACCGGTAAAATTAACTATATATATGGAGAATCCTGACCGGGCGATTTTATTTTATTTTTTTTTAACCATAATCATTTTTGAAATGGGTATAAATGGGTCAAACGTCAGTTTTTGCTACAGGCCGATCTGCCTTTCTTTATTGGGCTGAACGACCCCGATCCTTACTAACACAAATTCAGGCATGCTTCGACGATCATGCAGGCTTTTATCTCCCTTTGTCTCAGGATCAATTCTGCAATGGCTCAAGTGTACGTTGGCACTGTGACAAAAAAATTAAGTATATGTGGCATGTCTCCAAAACTGATTTTTGTTAAATTAAATATATTTTTAGTCTTTATAAATATAAAAATATTTATTTTTAATACTTTTATTTTAATAATTAATTTTTGATCTTTTAATTTTATAAAATATATTAAAAATAAATTTAGTTATAAAATTTGTTAATGATTCTTATTATTTTTATATTAATTTTGATTAGGTTAATTTTAATTTTAATTAAATTAATTTTATTCTTCTACATTTTATATCAAAATAATAAAAATTATTAATAAAAATTTATAATTAAATTTATGCTTAATATATTTTATAAAATGAAGAATAAAAATTATTAAAAATAAAAACTAAAAATAAATATTTTTATATTTATAAAAACTAAAAATATATTTAACTTAAAAATAATAAGTTTTAGACATAAATTATTTTAAATATCTTATCTAACATTTTTTTCTTATTATATGATATTACCTATTATATTTTTATTTTTATTTTTTTCTCTCTCGCTAGATACTAAATATGATTTGAAATGTCTAAAAATCATTTTTGTCTAGACAATTCCAACCAATTTGCTCCCAAAAAAATACAAGTAAATTAATTTAAACGTCACAAAATTGTGTGTTCAACAATTGGTATCAAAGTTTCTTCACAATGGGTCTGATCCAGAAACTAAGTGTGAGAAACAGTTGTAAATGTGTGATAACAACTGCGTAAGTGTGAGAAAAATAGTTGTAAGAGTGCGCCATCAATCGAAGAAAAACAATGGCAAACTCCAATACCAACAAATATATGCAACCTGCAATTTCTAAGTTCGATGAACATTATAATCATTGGACAAAACTAATGGAGAATTTTCTACGCTCTAAGAAGTATTGACATTTGGTGGAACATGAGATTTCAGTTATAGCAGATAAAGTCACTACATTAGAAGTCGAATCTCAAATTAACGGAAGAACAACAGTTGAAGGACCTAAAAATAAAGAATTATCTTTATCAAGCCATTGACCGATAAATTTTAGATATTATCCTCAATGGTGATACATCCAAGCACATTTGGGACTTTATGAAGCAAAAACTCCAAGGTTCTACTCGAATAAAGAGAGCACAATTACAAGTCTTGCGTAGAGATTTTGAAATGTTGCAAATGAAGGATGGATAGACAGTTAATTTATACTTTGTTCGCACTTTGAAAATTGTTAAAAGTATGAAGGCGTGTGGCTCACGTTGATATTAAGCAACAAACGAAAAATGAATAGTTTCTTCACTCCTAGTACAGTAACCACATAAGTGGTAACAAGGAGTGGTTCTCAGAGTTAGATGAGAACTTTCGATATACAGTAAAGCTCGGCAATGACACTCGAATAGTTGTGATGGAGAAAGGAAGTGTTCGGTTAAATGTTAATGGAGTTACGTATGTAATTTCACATGTGTATTATGTTCCTAAACTCAAGAACAATCTCTTAAGGATAAGACAATTTCAAGAGAAAGACTTGATTATCTTAATTCAGAATATGAAAGTGTAAAGTCTATCATCCTGAAAGAGGACAAATTATGAAGATAAACATAAAGGAAATTTGGATATCTGTGCTTATAGCTACCATGGTATCAATAAATTATGCATAAATTGTATGTATTTGACTGCAACTCAACCAGATTTAATGTATGAGGTAAGTTTAATCAATAGATTTATATCTAGTCTTACTGAATCTCATTGATCTGCAGCTAAACGGATATTGAGGCAAGCTTGTGTTTGTCAAATACATATGATTTATGCATAATTTATTGATATCATGACAGCTGTCAGCACAAACACCCAATTTTCCTTCATGTTTATCTCCATAATTTGTCCTTTTTCAGGATGATAGACTTTACATTTCTCATTCTAAATTAAGATATTCAAACCTTTCTCTTGAAGTTATCTTATGCTTAAGAGATTATTCTTGAGTTCAATAACATAATACACATGTGAAATTATATGCGTAACTCCATTAACATTTAATTAAACACTTCTTTCCCCATCATAACTATTCAAGTGTCATTATCGAGCTTTATTGTATGTTGAAAGTTCTCATCCAACTCTGAGAATCACTCCTTGTTACCACTTATGTGGTTACTACACTCGGAGTCAATAAACCATTAAGTTTCCTTTTGTTGCTTAATATCAACGTGAGCCATTAGCAAGAGTTCATCCTTTTGTTTCTCTTGTTCCATCGTATCTTCCACCTCAGCATAATTATTTTCTTCTTCCATGTAAGACATTCGTACTAAAAATGTCCAAGCTTGTGACATTTGAAGCATTCAATCTCAACTTTGTTGAATGACTGTCTCTTTTTTCCTCTACCTTGGAGAGAACTTCTACCTCTTCCTCTTCTTATACCTCGTCCTCCCCTATCTTTATTTGTAATTTGTAGCACTTGTTATTTTTCTCCTTGACAAGTCATTCTTTGCTCGTGAACCAAAAGACTGCTCTACAATTTGTCAATGGGCATGGTGTCCAAGATATTGGATTCTTCAATCGTGCACACAACATAGTTAAATTTAGGAATCATTGATCGCAAGATTTTTGCAGTAATGACATTCTCATGCATGTTCTTGCCACACGATGCTTTTAGCAATTTTTAAAGTGCGACCAAAGTATGAATTAACTGTCTCTCCGTTCTTCATATGTAGTATTTCAAAATTTATGCGTAAGGCTTGTAATTGTGCTCTCTTTACTCTAGTAGAACCTTGGAATTTTTGTTTCATAGAGTTCCAAATGTACTTAAGTGTATCATCATCGAGGATAGTATATAAAATTTATCGGTCAATGGCTTGGTAAAGATAATTCTTTATTTTTAGGTCTTTCAGTTGTTGTTCTTTCATTAATTTGATTTCGACTTCTAATGTAGTGGCTTTATCTATTATGACTGAAATCTCATGTTTCACCAAATGTTAATACTCTTTAGAGTGTAAAAAATTCTCCGTTAGTTTTGCCCAATAATCATAATGTCCATCGAACTTGAGAATTGTTGATTGTATATTTTGTTGGTACTGAAATTTGTCATTGTTTTTCTTTCGTTGATGACACACATTCATAACTATTTTTCTGACACTCATGCAGTTGTTATCACATACTTACAACTGTTTTTTACACTTAATTTTTAGATCTAGCCCTTTGTGAAAAAACTCTGATATCAATTGTTGAACACAATAATAAGATTTTTCTATTTTATATATCTCAGTGTGTTATTAAATTCAAAAATATAATTTAGACTACATAATCATACAAATTCAAAAAAACAAAAAATAATATTTACATCCACTAATTTCATATATAAAGTAGTGGGTGATTTTCTCTTTAACTCCATGTCCTACAAAATAGGTCAACAATTAATTACCTTATTTAAAATAGAAAATACACTTTACTTATTTGATTAAATTCAAAACATAAACAAAAATTTTAATTGTTCTAAAAAAAAAAAAACCTTTTTTCTGTTTAAAAATGTGAATCTGCCTATATTTCGATTATTTTTTGAAGATGTCTCCGCATCTGGGTGGACCAGTTAAAAATATTAATTTTTAATAATCATTAATCAATATTAAGTTTAAAAAATAATATGTTATTAATAATATTAATTAATCTTTCCCTTATTTTTTTCACTGTACAATTCTGATACGTCCACCACGCGACTGTCGATGCTCGTCACGACTGTGGTCCAGTTCGCCATCGAAGGAACGAACATTCAACGAAGTATCGATTTTTGCTAAATGGCGAAAAGGGAAAGCTTTGATATTTTTCTATGTATCTCTTGGAGGTTGAAGGAGGTGAAAATCTTGGATCTTTCCTCGATTTCTCTCTCAAAGGTTGAATGGGGTGGAAAGTTTTGGTCCCATTTGTTTCACTTTGTTTGTTACATAGGCAACATTGCTCTCTGCGATGCTCTGTCGATGGGGATGCTGACGGAATAGTCCATGAACCGTGTGAGAGGGGTGGTTTAGAGAAAGAAGAGAAAAATTATTACTGGATTGATTATCGTTAATTAAACAATAAATATTATTTATAAATTTTATAATATGCTAAATCTTAACCGTTAAATAATTTATATTATATCTAATGCTAGTAAACAGTGGTACAATGGTGAACAACTTAATAAGCTTCTTCCCCGTAGAAGGCTCCCTACATTTGTATTTATTTTGCAGGTATCTTTTGAAAATTGCACTGAAAAGATACGTATGGAAGCAACATATATAAAGTTTGTATAAAAAAAAATTAATATTTTTTTTTGGGACGTTTATATCTATATTAATAATAAAAAAATGGATTATTTTATTCTTTAATTAATTTTAATTTTAAATTAAATAATTATTATAAAAGATAATTTTTCAGACGTGATAATTATTTATATTTTTATTATCTTTTTATTTTTTTAATTAAAAAATAAAAAATAAAAGATATTGATAATTAAATCACAAAATCTCTGCTTCTAACTTATTATATATAAAGTAATGTTTTATTTTTTTCCACATATATAAAATCTTTGTTTACATTTTTTTTTCTCAAGTCTCAACAAATTTACGAAAAAAGCTTAATCGGTCTAACTTCTTTATTTAAAAAAGAAAATCAATCATTGAAAGTACACAACAGAGTTTAATTAGCGTCCAAGTGCCGTTACGTAAATATTGTATTCGTGCGTATTTTTTTGTCTATATCTTGACATTGTTATTCAGATATGTCATATGTATTGTCATTTTTTTTATACAACATAAATGCAAGTCCCCTTTTAACTTCTTTTTAAAAAATTTGGTTTGATTTTAGTATGATAGGAAATGGTATTTACAGAGAAGAATTTGATAGAAATTTTTTATATGACGAATTGTTTTAAGAATTTCTCTTTTCTTTTTTCATAGAAATTAGAGAAAAAAGTCAGTGAATTTATATGAAATTATAAAATAGTAAGTAATTTATGAATTTAGAGAGAGAGAAAAAAATCTATTACATTATCAAATTGTTTGAATTTAGATTATGAATTTAATAAAAAAAATTAGTTTATAGATTTAGACAAAAAAAGAAAAACCCACTCCTTTCAATTTGTTTTAGTTTAATTATTCATTTATTGTTATTAGTTTTTAGAATTGATAAAAATTCTCTCTCAATCTAAATAATTTTTTTGTACTAATATATGTATAGAAATTGAAGATAAATAACAAAAACAAATATAACAATTCACATCATCCAATTGAGCTACACTCTCTTATAATTATGTCCACAGGAACGTAGTTTGTGCTAATTCTTTATAGTATACCAAATGCAAAAAAATCATGTGTTATTAATTATCAAATACACTTTATATTTACATTGCAACTTAAATTTTAGATATATAATATAATATATTAAATTTATGCTTTGAATCATATTTTGGTTTCCCAATTTTTTTCAAGATCCATCGTTGATTTCATGAAGAAAAAAAAAAAGAGGACAAGATAATTGTCGACTTATTTTTCTTTTTTAAAATAGAAAACATTGTTATTCTCATGATGTTTTTAATGTAATTGTAAGATTTGCATACAAGAAATATATATATATATATATATAAAAGAGTAATTGAGAGATAGAAATACTAGGCATTATATGTGACCTGAGAGATGGTTTGAATCCTTTAATATTTAAATATAGAAACGACGCGTTATTATTAAATGAGTGGAAAATGTATGGAAGAAAATAATATTAGTACTTAAAAGTAAACAAAGCCAGTAGATAAATACATGAGAAGCAGCGCCGCCTCAGCTACTTCATCCATTGGAAACACTTCCTTCAAAGCCGAATTATCTCTCAAATTCAGAGCAAAATCCTTGAAATTAATCTTCACTTTCTGCTGCTGAGATGTCCCACCAGCAGCAGCAGTAGTAGTTGTGGCCTTGCACCTATTCTTGAACCGTACAAAATGGTTTGTACGAGACTTCTTTTCCTTGTGATGCACTCTGCGGATCTTTCTACAAGATGCATCCATGGAAGAGGCAAAACCGGTGCCATTCGCTGCTTCAGCCATTCCCCTTCTTGCCTTCCTCTGTCGAATGCCGCAGGCATTGCAAAGTGACTTCACCATACCACCAACATGTTGCTCGTTATTTAATTTTATAACTAGCTATATATTTACTAGTAGAACCGTAAAGTATCCAATACAAAAAATGACAAGCAACAAAATATAGCTAACAGTAATTATATTTAGATAAAAGAAGAAATGGAAAATTGTTACCTTAGGACCATTAGGACCACTCCTCCAGAGTGGGGTACTGGTTGTGTTACAATCCGCACAAACCCTAGTAATACTCAATGCTTTGTTTGTGGCTAGATTACTTTTAGCTTGGCTTACCTTTTTTCTCGTAAACATCACATTTGAAGACATCCATTTTTCATATTCATAATCACTTTTGCTCTCTTCGTCCTCTATTTTGTACAAGGACAAATTTTGATGGCCACACGCGCTGTTTGGATCTGCCATAATGGACTTAGGTTCAAATAGAACGGAGGATGAATTGCGCATAACGGAGGAATAATTATTGCTTGATTATCCAACATCAACTACAAGCTTCCCATCCTAAAGAGAATAGATGAAGACTATAATTAAACAATTTGGACTAACTCCTACTAATTAAAGCCACACACTCACTCTCACTATGTGTAGAGCAATGCAGTTATTCTTTCTCAACTATGATTAATACTAGTTTCAAAACAAAAAGGGTAAAACATATATATATAAGCTTCATGATGATGAAGATATACAACAGAGAATGGAAAGTAACGTTAAAGATAAGTTGGTTAATCAATATTAAAAGAATAAGATCTTGCCTCTTGATAACCATGTCTTAAATCTCCGGTATCTTTGGTTTGACTTTGATCAAGTATGTCAAAGAAGGTGCAACACGAGAGAGAAGTTGGTTCATGATGATTAGCAGAAATGAAGAGTTGACTTTGATGTTGTATCTTAGGACATAAGGGGTTCAGAGAAACAGGACTCATGGATGGACAGAGAGAGAGAGAGAGGAGTCATTCGGCAAAAATAGACAGTAGACAGTGGACAGTAGACAGTGGACAGTGGACAGTGGACAGTACAGTGATAAAAAGATTCTAAAATAGGAAGGGGCTGACCACACGGTGGTAGGGTTTTTATAAAAGCAGGAAAGGGCTAAGGACAGAAGAGGTGTCTGCCAAGCATTCACGTGAAGACTTATGTATACCACAACCAAGGCAAGAAAATTGATGAGTTAGGATTCTATGCAATGGGGATTTAACTCATCACCTGGTTAGCAAATCGTAACAATTGGATGAAGATTGCATGGATCACATTTTATCTCATAAATAAGAATTAAAATATACCTCAATCTATTTGAGATCTAACTTGGCTAAATAATGTGTAAGTTATCATAATTTTTTAATATTTAAGTTTAATTTTTATGAATAAAAAAATAATTATTAAACACTCATGTCTTGATCTATATTTAAAGAGAGAAATAATAAAAAAAAGTAATAGATATAATAAATATTTAATGTGACAAAAAGATCGATAAAAGTAAATGAGAGGTATGAATAGGATGTTTAAAATATTAGAGGTTCAAATATTATTATATAAAAAAATATGCAAAATTATTTATGGTCATCTAATATAATATTAAACACATAATGGAAGAGAGATAAAAAATAAAATATAAACATTATAGATAATATGATATAATAAGAAGAGAAATAAATAGAAATAATAACTATTTGTTAAGCGTTTAAAAAATATGAGTGTTTAAATATCATTCTTAAAAAATATACTTTAAATTTAAATAAATCAATGTCTATCTAATAATACTAGTTCACCCTATTGTGAAATATTTAGTTTATTAATGAATTAAAATGTATAAGTGAAAAAGAAAGAAAAAATAAATGATAAAAAAAACAATAAATATAGTAGATGATGTGTTTAGAACTAAATTTTCAACATAAATTATTACTTTCTCCATGTTTACTAGAAACAATATAAAGTAATTTTTATGTTAATCGAACTTAATATGAATTTTACATTAATTTGGTATTGTAATGGTGTTCAAACATGTTCAAGAGAGAGAAATAGAAAAAAAAATAAAAATAAGATGAAATAAAAAATAAATATTCAATAATAAAATTTTAAACTATTAGTGAAAAGAATATAATTGTCATTTTTGTCTCAAATTCTAAGATTAACCCACTATAAAAGCCCTCAACCTACATAGTTCATTTAAAATGTGATTAGAAGCAAAGCTTAAGGAGTTAACCCACAAATTATGTTATTTTAAAAATATGTTTTTTCAATTATCTAAAAATATTGTTTTGGTTAGCTCTAATCTAAGCTACTTTTTACCATTTTCAATTAGAGTTATTTTCAACTAATCTTAACCGTGCTTATTTTTGTTTAATCTTGGTTGGAGTATTTTTAGCTGACTTAAACTAAGACATATTCAATCGACCTTGACTTAATCTATTTATGGTCAACCTCAATGAAAGGTATTTTTAGCCAAACTTAATAGAGCATATTTTCAATTGACCTTAACTGAGTATATTTTCAACCAACCTTGGTCGAGCATAATTTCGGGCAACCTCAACCAAAGTACCATTAGTTAGTATAAGGGAAGGCATTTTCAAGTGGTCTTAATTGGGGTTATTTTTTGTTGACCTTGGTCAAACCATTATCAATTAACCTCAATAATGACATTTTTAGTTGACTAAGGTCGGCATTATTTTTGGCTGACCCTAATCATGACTATTTTAAGCTAAGCTTGTATTTGCCTAACCTTTACTAAAGCATTATCAACTAATCTCAACAAAGACATTTACAATCGACCTTGTCCAAGACTATTTTTGATCAACCTCAATTAGGACATTTTTGACTAACCTCACCGAAGGTTATTTTTTGATAAGTCTTGACTAAGACTATTTTTAGCCAACCTCAGTCGAAGCATTTTTGGGCTAAACTCAATTAAGGTTGGTATTGGTTGAGACTATTTTTGGCTAACTTCAATTTATACATATATTTGGCTAACCTTGGCTAAGGTATTTTCAGGTAACTTCAATTGGAGCATTTTTTTACAAAACATAACTAGGATTGACCTCGATCAAAGCTATTTTTGGTTGACCTCGTTTTATGCATATTTTTATCAAGGTTTTTTTAGTTGTGCTTAATCAAGACAACTTTGGCTCTGCCTCGACCATAGTTATTTTTTATTAACCTTGGCCTAGTATTAAAAAAAGTAGGTCAAAAATTAAAATATATGACCCGTAGGATTTTATAGGCTTTTTGGCCTAATGAATTTTTTTTGTGAGAACTTTCTAACTCTGTAGACTTTTTAACAATGATTCATGTAAGTTTGGTTCAAATCTTGTAGATTGGGACAAATTAACAATGAGAAGACATAAGTATAGAATGCAACTACTCAATCTAATAAAAATTTTATATGCATTTTTTTAGTCCGCTCACATATAGTTAAACCTTAATATTTAATAAAGTTATATTATTCATTTATTATTTTTTATAATATATACTTTGATCACATTAACTATTATATTCTTATTTTGTATATTTTTCTCAGTTTCTTTTATCTTTATATTTATTGTGTAAAGATTGTATAAATATGTATAATTTCTCTATTTAATATCTCATTTTTTTACAATTTTATGTGACTAATTAGTTTTGCCTTTAAGGATAATTTTGTTTAATAGTTACTTAAATATTAGTTAATAAGATGTATAAAATAGTTATTGAAATAACTAATTGTTTATTTATTTACTGTGACTTAAATATATTTTTAATCATGATAAACTTATGAACTTTATTTTTATTTCTTATAATTTTTTTTAATTTTTTGATCTGTAATAATTTTATTTATTTATTTTTAAAATATTATCTAAATAATTTTTTTTCAATTTTTAAAGAACTATTTAGACATAGTTTAGGATTAAAAATAAAATAAAAAATTATTAAAAATTAAAAGATTAAAAAAATATTTTTAAAAATTATATATTTATCATACATCACAAACATATTTAAGTCATTTATTATCTCTAAGTATATGGATTTATTAATATATGTCAGCTCGTATATTTTTTTAACACTATTAATTATAAAGAGAAAAGGATGTAGATTTTGTAGTGTGCATATAACAAAGATGTTGAATATAAACTCATACAGGTATCTTTTAAAAGAAAAAAGAAAAATGTTAATAATATTTTATATATTCTCTGATATTAATTGAAATTTATAAAAAAAAAAATCACAAACTTTTCTAAATTTTATTTTATATTGAATGAATTTTATTTATAAATTTTAATAAACTTTAATAAATAATAGAAAATGTGTTAAAAACAAATTTGTCAATATTTCTCTTAAAAAGGTATATACCTTGGATGATTTTAATATTTCCTTTTATATTATTTCTACGTTGCAACTGATATTTCAAAAACAAAATGCTCTATGTTGCAACTGATATTTCAAAAACAAAATGTTGCAATTATGGGTGTGTTTGGATTTCGATTTAAAACCCACCTGAACTGAAGCCAAGGTCTTGATTCTGTAACACTAAGATGTGTAGGAAAGCAGGATAATATTAATATACAAGCAAACAACCACTATTTGGTAAGCTTTTCCTAAACAAACAGTGATTCCATTTCTTGTTTCTTGGCGTTATGTATGATTAAATGCATACAGGAACTAGCACCGAGAAAAACAAAATGTTGGTATCCTATTGCCCCGATTTGTGTCAAAAAAATTCAAACACTTGACTGAAAAATATGTATATTTATTAATACAGCCAGAGACTTATATAGCCATACAAAATAACTGAAAAAGAAAAAAGCAGTCCACTAAACATATTTTGCGGTAACCGCTACCAGAAGAAATAAAAACAAATTACCAGAAGAAATAAAACAAATTACCAGAAGAAATAAAACAAATTAACAATCCATTCTAAAGAATAGGACTTTATTCTAATTAAAACTGCAACGTTCCTGTAACTTCCTAAAAAAACAGCAACTATTTATAACAAATTGAACCACTATAATATGCGATTAGGGCTTTCAGTAATGTATGCCAAATTTATCTGGATGAACTTCTTGCCTCGGTATTGAAACTCAAATGGATGGAATAGTTTTGTTACCATTATAATCGTGCCTCCAACAATCAGTTGAATGGAATTTATGAATTTTGTTCACTTTTGAATAATGGGTTGGCCGTGAATCGTGATGAGGATTTTGCAGATCTTAAGAGATGGATAAAGATATACATGAAAGCCGTAACTTCTTTGTGTTGCCAAAGAAAAAATCAAGTGCTATCACAGTAGCAAGTCTCGTGATAAAGACAGCTTCTCAGTCCCCGCACCCTTTTGCCATCAACCATATACACCTAGATCTATCATATTGTTTTTTCCATCACCTCTCCATCCTTGGGTTAAATTAAGAACAATTTGCCATGAGTAATTACTTTGCCGTCTTGTAGTTCTTAACCAACTGCTAACTAAATAATTAACTAACAAGTGATGCTGGATAAACTGTGTGGTGGTTGAGATGTACATGATTGAATGGATATGTTCGCATCTGATAAGCCCAGTTTAGTGATCTCTATTTAAAGTCTACTTACTCAACCAAGATAATTGCATGAATTTTTAAGATTATATTTGATTTTATCCTCAAAGGAATTTTAGGGAACAAAAAGACGGGAAAAGATAAATGATCTTTATTAATTAGCCTTGGTATAAGGAGAATCAGGAAGCTATCTTTGCTTTTGGCGCCATTCATTAGGGGTTGAAAGTTGTTGATAATGTCGTTCACCAGATAAATCTACACAAATCTGGGCCTAATCTACAAACATAACTTTTAAGATGTAGAAGGAAGCTACGTATGAGTCATATGAATGACTCCCGTGTCATGAAGCCAAAACAAGATTAGATAACTGTTACTGATGGTAAGGCCTTTTGTCTTAACGTATTAAAAGGTACTCTTGAATTTTGAGGGGTCATGGACCCTGGTGGTGTCTATTTGGCTAAATGACACTGCAATCGGTGGCCGAATTCATCTTCCCTATTCTGCTTTTCTGACAGAGATCCAGCTAGCTAGCTGTCTTTAAGCTGCCACTGTTCCAAGAGGAAAACATTGCAAGCATTTTCTTTATTACAGCAAGCGGCATTAAGCTACTATTGAGTGAGATGATGTTCTGTTTAGATTTTTGTATAATTGATTTTGAAAGAATTAGTTTGTCTTTAAAAAGATACTTCCAAGCTAACATGCATTTTAATTGCCATCAACCGTTACAAATGAGTTATGAAAATGTCAGTTAATCTCATTTAATTTGGTAATGATTTTAAAGTTGATTATAGACATTTTGGCTCAATCTCTCTGTCCATTTTTCCCATTCTTTTTAACATCTTTAATGAAAATTTATGAGATGGATTAAGATGAGCTAAATTTTGCTAAGATAATTTATTTAAGCAAAAAAAAAATCTAATTAAGACCTCAGAATATCTGTAACAAGAGTTAATTAACTTGATTAGTGGGTATAATGTACTATTATTAAAATAATGTATAGTTAAATAAAAAATATATTTTTAATATAATATTAAAGTTTAAATTAAAGTGTGACCTCCGAACGTCAAATCTAATTTATAATTTTTAGGTACTGGAAGAGGGAAAATTAACTTTACTTTGGACCCCGTGCAAAATGTGGATTGGACCCTAGTGGAAACTGTGCGTTTCGGTGCTCTCACCAAAGGCAAGCATAAGTATGCGGTTTAGGTTGAAAGAGCAATGAATGTAAGACATAGCACATAACTAGCAAGTCTAGTCATATCTGTGGCAGAGTCCAACACTCTTAACTTCGATGAGATGTCCTCACCCACTTCTGTTGACCTCTCGTAGGCCTCCAACTACTAGATAAACCAAAATCATATTTAGCCTATTTTTTTATTTAACAAACTTTTGAGAGACAAGATGGTGCTATGAGGTCAGTGAGTACTTCAAGAGAATTTATAATTACTTCACCTTAAGAAAAATAAGTAGGGATTCAAATTAATTTACAATCCTAATTAAGATAAATAAATAGAAAATTTTGAAAAAAATGTCTTTTTTTTTTCTTTTTTAAATTGAAAAAATACAATATATCTATAAACAAAAATAAATAAAATCATATTTAAAAAATTTGAAATTTTAGATAAATTTATATTTAAGTCTTAATTTAATATAACTTATTAATTTTTATTTTATTTTTTAAAATTTTTATAATAAATAATTTCAACATTTCTATAGTAATTTATTCCATGACTAACTTATAATATTGTTGATCTCAAATAGGATTATTGTAATTTTTTTTTAAATGACATTGATACAATTAACACTTATTAAAACTTAAATTTATTTCGAGATTAATAAACACTTTTCAATTCATCATATTTTAAAATTTTCATAATTATTGAAATTCAAATAGAACAAATTAAAACTGATTTCATATTCTAACATTTGTTCAAATAAACACTCAATAAAATAAACTAAATTAATTTAATATACATGAAAAAATCAAAACCAAAAAAATTACTTTTTCTTATAAGAACAAACATAGTTCATTTTTAATTAAATATGTATTCTCGACAACAATAACAGTGACTCAAATGTTGTTAGTAATTATGAAAAAGGGCTGTTACATTAGGTCTATGAAAAAAACTCTCCATTTTCTATTTTTCCTTTCATTCATTCTTATACGAGGAGTGCCACCAAGTATCAAACTATATTCTTAAGTCACATTTTATTATTAATTAAAATGTATTAAAAAAAGAAAAATTACAAAAAAAAAAAAAAAAAAAAAACTCATTTGATAAAAAGTAGGACTATCAAAATTTAATTTTTTTAATAAATTTTAATTAACAGTAAAAAAATTATACTTAAAAAAAATAGGTTAGAAAGTATGTTAATATTTTTCTTCATTGAATTTCCATTTTTGAACTTGAATAAGTTTTATAGTTGTTCAAATTTTTTTATATGGTTATGTATCTTTCTTATTTTGCGAATTAGCATTTTTTATTTCATTAGTTACTTGATAAAATATTTAGTTTTCTATATTACTTTAATTAATACTCCAAATCATTCAATTAACATCAAGTGTAGATATTTAAGTAATTATTAAAATTATATTTTATTAATTCAAACTTTAGCATATTTTAAAATAAAAATTTAAACACAAAAACCTGTATTTTTTTTTACATTTGTTATTACAAGTAAAACAATTATTCTATTTTTTACTTTTTTATATTATATATGTATTTACAAATACTTGGGCAATGTACATAATATTTGTTATTTTATTCTAATTTCGAAACTGCTAGAAATGTGATAATGTTGCAACCGTTTCTGTCCGTCGTAGCAAAGGAACAAAACGGTACGACTACTTGTTTTTATTTACATACAACTATTATATGTGTGTGACCATAATGTGAAGTGATATGCTTATTTTTTAAAACACAACATTGTTAGCATAATAAAAAATAATCGGTGAAATGTAACATAAATTGACCAACACAATAAAATTGTCAATTGCCTTTTCATTATAGCATGTGATATTGACCCAAACATTCTTGAAGAATAGCATTCAATTTCAGGTTGATTCTCTTTGTCCCATAATTAATGAAGTGAGTACAATAATGAGAAGAAATGAGTTTTTGAACTGAAATAAGGTTGAAGTTGAATTCAGAAATGTAAAGGATATCACAGAGAGAAAAATGATCAGAAAAGGTTGTGGTACTAGGGTATCTAGCTCTGACAAATAGATCATTAGGAAGCTTAAAAAAAACTTAGACAAATGGAGTGATAGCTAACAAAAGAAGACAAAGAATAAGCAACGTGATGTGTTGCTCCTCTATCTAAAGTCCAGAATTTGGACTTGTGAGAAATAGCATTACCTGAATCACACTGCTTGAAGCTTGTTGTGGATTAGTAGAAAACTCACCAACAATTGATGTACCCACTTGATTTAGACCAGGAGAAGGAAAATCAGCCTAGGATTGAACACTAGATTGTTGAAGAATATTAATGAGTTGATGAATGTGTTTAAGACTAAGCTGGTAAAAAAAACTTGCTAAAATTACAAAGTTTCCTGATTAACTGCAGATGAGCTTGCATTGATATATTTAGATACCACTCTTTTCACTGCCACTATTATTATTATTATTAATTATAATTATTTATGAATTTAAAATCAAGAGGAAAGACAAATTTTAGATAGAATTGATCAATTATTTGACCAATTTTGCCACAGTAAGGATGCATTATTCTCATATTATGTCGATTGCCTTTACCTTGGAAATTTTGAGCTTGGCCACTGCCATTAGAGAAATTGATAGTTCCTCGCCCTTGTGATTTCTTCCACCCATTGTTTCTTCCTGTAAATGTTGAATTCAGAAGCATCTCATGCCCTCCAAGAATAGTACTATTCAAATGCCTCTCTTGTTAAAGAACAAGAGTGAATACATAGATAATAGAAGGCATTGTTTCCATTAACAAGATTTGTGTCTTAATGTTATATGAATCTCCAAAACTTTTAAGGAAATACATAACATACTCTACATCCAGTGAGAGAGGCGAAAAACTTAGAAAAAAGAGATATGATAGGGTAGTATGATACAATAAGAATAAGAAGAGAGAGAGAAAAGAAATAAAAAAAAATGTTAAAATAGTGTTTAAAATGATGAGATGTCCAAATATGATTACAAAAAGTCATTTCTAACTATCCGGTTTTGCAAATTTTGAGACTTCAAAGCCAGCATTATTTGGGATGATCATTTGGAGTCTTTGAAAGAGTAAAAATGAGAATCTATGGGAAGAAAGACCGTTCATTGTTGAACATACAGTTAGAAAAGCGAAAAATGTTCTGAATGTTGGATTATGGCAAGGAGGGTGGAAGGTAGAAATGAATAAACTTCTTGTACTATCACATTTGAAGGATGGAAAGCGCTTCCCCAATGGCGATGTCAAATGCAACCTTGATGCTTCTTTTAAACCCCAAAAGCGCTTAACATGTTACTGGAAGATCAGCATGGAAGGAGTCGTGTTTGCAAGTACTAGAAGGTGACGTTGTTCGATTACTACAAGCATTGCAATTGACTACCAACTAATATTTGACAAATGTTATTTTTAAATGGATTGCAAGTTAATTGTTAGCAAGGTCAAGAACAATCACACACTAATGTAATTGTTGATTTCCTAGTAAAGGTAGTTACTAATCAAGCTAGTCTCAGTTTTTATCGTCAAATTTCTTGTTGTATCTATCAATTAATCATTAACGTTGTGTTTGTTCCACGAGAAATGTTCTTTTTTTATCTATTTTACTATATTTTTTCAATAAAAAAATTTATTTTCGTCTTAATTTTTACTTCTTTTCTTTTTACTTACTTCTCATCTTCTCTTCTTCTTCTCCTACTAAACAAAACGTAAATGAAATGGCTTGAATTTGTTTTTGTAAAAAAAAAAAACGTGTTTAATCTCTTGCGTTAATTTTTTTATTGATATATCTCATAGATAACAAGGAGGATACAAGAGTAGATCATTTAAATACTGGGCCACCTAAGACGTCAGCACAAATTACAAATGAAGGTGCTGTTGACATAGGATTTTCTACGGAGAGGAGTAAATTAAAAGAAAAAGATATATTATTAATATTTCTTGAACACCGTCAGCGAAACGGTGAGACACGTGTATCATTTTTTTTATGTAGGATTATAAATGGCGAGACTAGCTGTCCATGCACATCGGATGAAATACAGTGACAAGCACAAGTCATGAATGGTGCATTTATGAAACTTAGCATTTTGGTGGGATTGTGATTCCTCCATTAATTACTCTCACCTACTCTTAGTCAAGTGAATGCAACCTGCACCTTAATCTAGTGCCGATGGAAACACAGAAATAGACGAGGCAATGTTAACAAATGTTCTCCAATTGTTAAAATTTTTAAAAATACTAGTATTATATTAAATAAAAAGTAAGTTTAGTTTTTTTTTTATATATTTTTAAGACAAATATTATTTTATTAAATATATTTTTCATCAATTAATTCCTTAATCAAGATCCTACCAAATTTCATATAAAAAACATAAAAAGAAATATATATCTGATTGTGTGTAGACACTTGCATGTTGGTGTGGCGTAATTAGTGCATATTAATATTGAAACCTTACATCCAAACAGCTCTCTAAAACACAACTCCAGTACACGGCTGAACGAATCAATCTGGCCTTTTCAAATCATATCGCTATTATTTTCCATATGAATCCTTGTTCCATATACTTTGCTGTTCAATATATATTTTGATTCTTATAAATTTATAATAGACTTTTAAGTGACGCACATGCAGAATTTCTTTTAGTTTAAGAACTAAATGGTTGAGTCTACTGTCTCAGAATTTCGTTCCTTAAAAACATCTCATAAAAGGGGCAACAGACTGTTTCCAGGACTAAAATATAGTCATGTCAAATTTATCTTTTAGGTCAGGTAATTAATTGACAAGGACAATATATAACTTAACGAATTACAACTAGTGATATTAATTAATATTTTGCAATCAGTTAGATTCATCATCAGCCCTTATTATTCAGTTGACAAAATAAAAAGATAAGAATCAATTGAAAATGAATATAAAACTAAGAGAGGAGGATTGTAAAAAGAAGTCATATTCTTAATATATATATTAAAGCGGTGCTGAGCGAGACAAGGAAAGATTAACATGTTATTGGAACAGTACCATAACTAAAACTATTACTTGGATTCGATCTTATAGTTATACCAGCACATGTACTAGGATCCCATTCCTTTTTCTTTTTTTTTTTTTTATAATTATTATTGTTATTATTACTATTAAAATTAAAAATCAGCACCAGTCACTAGTGTCGAAGAGCTGACCCCAACTAAGTACCCTTGCAAGCCACTCATCGTCGAAGTCTCCTTCATCGGTCTTGTCTTGAGCAAGATGAAGCCCCAAAGAGTGGTTTGGTGGCTGTACCTGGACCAGCAGAGGCAGAGAGTAATTTGAGGGCAATGGAGTGGGGGTTGTGGAAGGTGGTTCGGGGGAAGCTGGGGACGCGATGATCTCTTTGTAAAGCTCTTGCATGACCTTTTCTATGGTTTCTTCTTTGAAACAGAATTGGCCCACATCGTTCTCCGAATCGGTGAGAATTTCATCCAGCTTTCGGTGGAGAGCTTCGGTGGAGGGAGCCTTCTCTTCCATCAAAGCCATTCTCTCACACTCTGAGTTTATGAGCTATGAGCTATGAGCTATGAACTTGTGGCAACAACACGAGTGTGGTAATTGTTATTAAATGATAAAGAGCAACAAAGCCTGTCTGAAGAGAGTGCGATGCCACGCTGGCAGTGAGGTAGGCATGGAAGGGTGACGTGGCAGGCATTGATGCAGAGGTCTTCTTCCGTGCTCCGTTTCGCACATGGGGACAATGTTTTCCTACCACACCTGTCTATCACCCGCGCTGTCACCTATACCCATCTTGCTCGTCATTTGCGATTCCTATCTTTTGCAATTCAATGCGATGCAAAATTTCGACATGCCAAGACATTTTTACAAATTACTTACAATTTTTAATTTAATTTAATTTAAATACATTAATTATGTGATTTTTTTAATAAATTTTATTAAATCTAAAATGATCCAATCTTTACTTTTAATAATAACATTTAATGCATAACATTGTATGTTTGTATTAAAGACTAATGATATTTTAAAAATGTTAGTAATATATTTTTTAATATAATTCTTCTGTCATCACAATAATGTTTAAATAACTTATTAGTTTTTTAAAGATTAATTTCTAAAAAATAATTAGTTATTTATCATATTAGGAATATAATTTTTAATATATCTTTTTAAATATTTTTACTATTAATTAAAATTTATTAAAATTATAAATTTATGTAGATTTTATTTTTTATTTAATTAGTCTCTATCTTGATTTTGTAATTTTCAATAAATATTAATTACCAATAAAATATATGTTGAAAATAATATTTTAAACAACATATTTAGAGTACTTCTCATAATATTTTGTACTACATATCATCCTAAAAAATTATCTTACATAAACAATTATTACTATGCTAATATTTTAAAGAATTGCATGTCAAATTATTTTAAAGCTTTGTCTAAATAGAATTCATGCGACAGTGAAGGATATGTTATTTGAAACATCGATTAAAAAATGTATATAACAAGTCTTCAAACTTCAATCTCATGAAAAGTGACAAAACTATATTACATTATCTTTTATCTCAACACAAAAGCAGAGCGAAAAGATAACATTTTAAAAAAATCAACGTACTTGAATCACAAAGATATAAAAAATTATATATTACATAATGAAAATACACAAAAAAAGAAGAAAGTAAACATAATATTTATGTGTTAAAAGAGAAATGCATTTAATTCAACATTTAACAACACTTAACATTCATATTTTGAAGTTAGCAGAATTCTCTCGATGAATACTTTTGAGCTCAATTATAAAAGTCCGATGAATCAAATAATTATATAGAATTGTTATAAAATAAAACAACATGCGCTAGCATTTATTAAGCTACATTTATTTTATTAGAACATTATTTGTAACCTTGCACTTTGAACATTTTAGGTTATCCTTCTTAATTTTTGTTAGTGTTTATCATTTGATAGCCTAAGGTTACATGTTACAAACTTAACATGTGAGAATCCTTAATTCCTCGAATGACAAATAGAAAAAATTAATATTTAAAAAAAAACATACATAGACAAGTGCTAAATAATACATGTGTAGAGTCTAAAAAAATTTGTTTAAGAACGAATACTTAAATTTAGTACATATAAAAGCAAGATAAAAAAAATATATTTATATTTAAGCCTAAAAAAGATTTAAAAAAATCACATTTGTAATAATATGAAAAGCAACTTCTTATAAATATGTATTATAGTGAAATTATTTATAAATTATCATTATCATGTTAAAGGTCCTTGATATAAAATGAATACAAAATGGTGTTAATGTCCTCTTTATGTGTGATTGACTCTTAAGCACACATTTTAGATTATAAATCTTTCTTCAAAATTTTTCATTTATTTTTTCTAATTATACATTAGTGGAGATTCTTGTTCTTCACTTAATTCATATTTCAATTCATTATTTTAATAATTGAAATAAACATAATCACCAAATATGAAAATAAATTATGTAATTCTTATATCAACTTATATTTTTCATATTAAATTTTGTTTGTGAAATAACAAGTAAAAAAGGAAACTCATTGTGTAGTTTTATTTTAAGATGAAATAACTTTGAATTAATGATATACAAACACTTTTCCATTACAAATACTTTTATTAATATTTATCATTTTTTATCTTCGATCCTATTACATCATATCAACTATTGATATATTCATATTTGATGAATACATGTGCATGATTTCAAAAGAAAATAAAAGAAAAAAATAAAAAACCTAGAAAAATCAACAAAAATAATATAGTTTAAGTTGTTTTCTTTTGCAAATAAAAATATCCAGGAGATTTTTTTTAATTTTGTAGGCAAAACACTTGAAAAATAAAAATACAACTTAGGAAAAGCTATTTACAACATGAATTTTCTTTAGTTTACAGTTTCAAATATTAGAATAGTGTTTTATCCTACATATTTCATATTTAGGTTAGGACAATGGTGGACACCCAAATATCAATCCATACTTAAAGAAACAAAAATAAAAGAATGATGTAGAAAGTATATAACAAATATAATATGATAAAAAAATTTGTGTGAAATAAATGTTCGTTAAAAAAGAAAGGGAACAAAAGGTTTATCGCAACTCTTACTTTCGGTTCGTTGTCTCATGACAAACCCGGTTATGTTGACCATCAAACCCAAAACTCGCGATTCATGGTTGCAATCCTGTGGCTGTGATCAGTGACGATGTTCATATCACTGCTACCAACAGAGATCGCACGACCAGGTAAAAGCAAAGACGCATACAGAAAGGGAAGATAACCACTTAATATGAAATAAATTGTTAAACTAGTATATCTACTGGCAAATTTCTTCTCCATATTATAAAAATGTTTACTATTTCATTGTATTTTTAACTTGATTTTAATAATTTTTTATTCAATCATTAAATAGTGATGGATAGCATTAATAACTAGCAGAACTGTAAAATTATTTTGCAAAGTTGAGAGATAATTAAGGCATGAGATGATATCACAATTTAATGTTTTTTGGTCTAGGTTATTCTAGTTAAAAAGAAAAAAAAGAGAAAAGAAAATTGAAATATTAAACAAGTATCATTATAACATCCATAAAGGGAGTGGGAGATGACGTCAGGCCCAAATTGCGAGCGAAGACATCAATCCAGCCCCAAGGAAAAGCATGCAATAAGAGACTATCTGCAGCCTAAAGTTACAACTCATCCTCTTGCTAAGAAAATCCGCAGCTATCAAATCTACCAAAGCCATATACACCAAAATCCCGGACGACAAAGAATCCAAGATACCTTCGGTGATGAGTGCACCGGGGCTGTAAGGGTTATACCCGGAAGAAATGCCGGTTCCAATTGCAACACCAAGGGGTGTAGTCAGTGCAAAGAAACAAGCCATTATCGTTGCCGAAGAGGCTTTGAACTGGGCTTGAGAAATGCACCCTCCAAGCGCAAACCCTTCAAAGAACTGATGAAAAGATAACGCCGCAATCAGAGGCCTTATGGTACAAGGACTTTGAGAAACCCCCAAGGACAACCCAATTATAACCGAATGCGATACAATCCCGAGCTCCAACACCTGCAATTGCAATTATGGACACGTGTTAGAACAATAATAATATTACTAAAGTAGAGTTGGGTAATTTAATTTAATTATTTACCTGAGAAACGACGACGTGTCGAACGTCAGTTTCTTCTCCATCTTCAATGTGGGAGTGAGAGTGAAGTTGTTCCTTGACGCTGCCAATGCCATGACATGCATCATTTCCGTGAGGGTGGTTATGTCTATGATGCGCGGCATGTGCATGCATTCCAACAATGTGCATTCCACCGCTTTCCTCTTCTCCAAACACCTTCCCTCCGGGGGGTTCGGATGACCCGACCCGTGCTTCTTCTTCGGAAGCGCGGTTCAGCCCCTGTTTCCGCTCGTAGTATTGCGTTCCCACGAAATCCAGAAGCAGCGTGAGGAGCGCGGCCATCATGGCGAAGAAGCCCGTGAAAGGAAACTTGGACCACGGGAAAGAAGGCAAACACGGGTGCTGGAGCGCTTCCGTCGCGTCCGAGAGCATGTGGACGAATCCCGTCGCCAGAATTACACCGGCGGCGAATGCCTTAGACGCAACAAAGAGGTTGCCGTCGGTGCGGAGGAAGCGGCGGTGTCTTCCGACGAGCGGGATTGCGACTCCGGCCATCCCGGACAGGAGAATCGAGGCGATGGCGACGAACTTGAGAACCAATGCGGCTGATTCATCTCGGCACAACTCTAATTCTGCGCCTCCGCAGGTTGAATTCGTCATTGATTCTCCAAGGTTCTGGAAGAAGGACGAATTTTCTAATTCGGAAAAAGCACCGTTCTCAAGAGTTTAGAAAATAGTAATCGATTGACCTATATATATGAGGCGAATTATAGATATATTAGAATCTCACCTCTGATTTAGTGTGTGTGTGGTAATTGATGAATGATTAATACCTGATGAAGAGAAGAGAGGAGTTTTTCCAACGAGTCGCTGGAGCAGTGGCAAGAGATCCTAAAAAAAGAAAGAAAAAGAAGAATAATTATAAATATGTATGGGTTACATGGAAAGTGGTTCAGAATATAAGATAGGAGAAGAAGAAGAAGAAGAAGAAGAAGAGCGGAAACCTCGATAAAAAACATGGAATTGAGACAAATTTGTAAGGGAAAAGAGGAGGAGGCTTGTTGGATGAAGAAAGAAACTGAAATTGATTAATGGTATAAATAAAGAAAAGGAAAGTGAATTGTATTTGGTGGTGGATGCTATGCAGGGCATCAAAGAAGAAGCGTGTTGGCCAAATAAACAAGAGTGTCGTCATATCGAGGAGAGAGGAGTAAGAGAGTGAGAGGTGGATGCTTCGGTTGCGACTTTTTGCAAGGATATAAGCGCTATAGTGTCGACATTCTTGCATCACCTTTCTCTATGATGTTTCTCGTTTTTTATTCTGCGGACGCCGCTCACAGTTATTTCTAAACTCTACTTCATTTTTTATTTTTATTTTTATTTTTATTTTTATTTTTTATTTTTATTTTATTCATCCTTTTTTTTAATTATCAATATCAATCATGTGCTATAACATCTCACCTTATATGTTATTTCAAAATAATGATAAATATTTAAATACGTCTTATGTTTACACGACATCAAATCACATTTATATTTCTTATTTATTTAGTTTATTCTTCTTCTAACTTTTATTCATTATCATTTTTATTCTCTTCTTCTACATTAGTTGTTGATACGATCAAATATGATTTTTATTTTTTAAAATACACATCTTGCTATGTAAATTATCTCTAATAAACCACATTTTTAAGATACAATTCTTTAAATTTAAGAAACTTATAAGAAATCAAAGTTGGAGATGGCCTAAGGTCCAGACTTCCAGTCCAGATCATTATGACAATCCCACCTTCCCCAGTTCCCTGTTTGACTGTTTCTGCTCCTTTCAGTTATAAATTCATCTAACTAAAATTAGTATAAAATTAATAAAGTAATAAAAAAAAAACTATCTACTTATTTTTTAGGACTCAGCTAACAGTTAACTATTATAATTGTGTCTGTTTTCCTCCTTTATGCAATAGAAACTACTACACTAAATAATGAAGTAAAACAAATTATAAAATTAAAATTAAAATATAATTTTAATCATTCTATTTTATTTAATATACAATTTTAATATTTTTATAAAAATAAAAAATTTAACCTTTTTATTTTTTTAAACCAAATATTTTAGTTTAATCGTTAAATTTTAAAATGTTGATTATTAATAAAAATAAAAAAATTAACCATGAAATCATTAGTGCGTTACAGTAATATTGAAATTTTAATTGTTAAATTGATCAATAGAATATTTAATTTTTTAATTTTTTAATTAAAAAATATTAATTATTAAAATATTTTTAAAACATCTAAAATATAATTAAAAAAATTTCAATATAACAGTATGATGCCAACAACTTAACCGTCAACAATTTCTTATTAAAAATTAATGATTAAACTAAGATTCTTAATTTTGATACATAAAAGAATCAAATGCTTTTATTTTTTTTATGGGAACTCAAAATTATATTTTAATTTAAAATAACAAAATATTTATAAAAAATAAATCCGCTCATATACAGATCTTAAATAATTAAAATAATTAATATTTTATTAAATTAATTAAAAAATATTATAATATAATATTGCTTGTTTACAGACCTCAATGTTAAATTAATTTATTAAAATGTAACTATGTCAGTATATTTTTCTTTTTAATATGGTTAATACACTTTATAAAACATGAAAGGGTGTAAAGTTACAAGTATATTTAAATATAAAGAAAATATAAAAAGAGAAAAAAATATACACTACACTATAAAGTGATTTTATACTAAGAATGGAGATGAAAATAGACAATAAGGTGGGAGAAAAAATCATAAAAAAAATAAATTTTATCTAATAAGTGTATATGTATCAAATAAATAAATAGTAAACTTCTTTCAAGTTGAGAGTTAAAAAATGACAACAAAATTAAAAAAAAAAAACACCATTATGATCCTTTTATCACTTAAAAAAATATTATGATTATATGTTAGAGAACATTTTCTATTAAAAAATTGTAATATTTGTTAACAAAATTTATAAAAAAAAAATAGTCATAATATTTTGCAAGGTGTAAAGAATCGTTAGATTTAAATCAATATAGTCAAATAATTTCAATACAACAATAAAAGATAAAAGTCTTTATAAATTGCATATATAAAAGGTGGGAAAAGATTATTAGGAGACAAACATATAAAAACTAAGATTATCAGATAAATATTTGAATAGTGAATTATTGAGATAATTTTTTAATCATAAATCATAATTTATATTGAATCTTAAGATTCAGATAAAAAGATATTTTAAATATACAAAGTGATTATATATATAAATTATATGTGAGTTTGTGAAATTTTTATTTTCAAAAAAATAGTTAAATAAAGTACATGTATTTAACAAATAAGTAATAACTAAATTAGTAAAATAATTAAATATAATGAGTTTAAAAGTGTTTGTTAAATTTTTTTTTTCATTAAACAAATAAAATTTATAATTTTTTATTTTTTTCACAAAAATTGATGAAAAAAGTAAAAAAAAAAAAAAAAAAAGACCGGTATCAACTATACAAAATTACATATATTTATTGTAAGATATAAAATCATTCGAGATCTGTATTATAATATGACTTGATAGGTAGTTAAAATGTATCAAATTGTAATATTTAAATCGTGAATCACAAAATTCTAATAGTTATGATAAAAGACTTATAAAAATGTATAAAGATATTAAATTAAAAAAGACATATAAAAACATTTAGATAAATTTAATATAATCATTTATTAAAATTTAAGGAAAAATATTATAAAATAATTTTGGTAATAATTGTTATTTAATATTATAAAATAAGTTTTTTATGGTCATTGGTTCTAATATAAAATGGTAAATTGTTCGAAAAATACACATACGCATGATTATTTGATGGCGAAGAGAGATTTAAAAATTAAAATAAATTATAAGCTATAAATTGTTAGTATTTTGTAATGATTGAGTCAGAAAAAATAGAACAAAAAAAAAAAACATCATACTACTTAAAATATAAATTTCTTTGATTCCATTTATAACACTCAACGAGAAGAAAACAAATGAGATTTGATGGGTTTACAATTTTTAAAACTTTTTTTTAAAGGAATATTTTCAAAAGCTTAAGAAGAAAGGCTAAACTCACAATATGATTAATTTTTTTTTAAATTATAGCTAACAATTATTATTAATTATTGATTTACAGTTTAATTAAAAATAAGTTAAGGTAGCCAAGATCTTCTTGTACATACACGTCCCTCTGTCATTTTTTATAGCGACATTCAATTTACTACATATAATAAATTTATTAATTTTTATAATAATTATTTA
>JAMLFT010000636.1:0-38829 GCA_026544285.1 Pachyrhizus erosus | reverse complement strand
TTTAAAATTTAATATAATTATATTAAAAATATTATTAATTATTTTTAAAAATAATTTTATTTATATACATATATTTTTTAAATAACTATAAAAATTTAAATCAACTGTAGATGGCACAAATTTATAATTTAATATAACCTAATAATATATATGTATAAATAAATATAGAGAGAGAAAAATCTCCAAACAAACTACCAATTTCCACTTCTCTCTTTATATTTTCACGTTTCCTCTTTAAATTTCTTACTTCCCTCTTTTCCTCTCTTTTCCAATTTCCCCTTTACTCTCTTCTTTTTCTTTCTTTCATTTTCTCTGCATTTTTTTCACTACCCCTTTTGCACTCTCCGAGAACATACGATGCCTCTCTTCATCTCCGACGAAGAGTTCGCACGGTGCTCTGGCGATGGCGCCGCCGTGGCCGCCAAGGCCGACGCCTTCATCCGCGGCCTCCTCCACGAGCTCGACACCGTCCGCGCCAAGGCCGACGCCGCGGACATCAACGCCGAACAGAACTGCTCCCTCATCGAGCAGAAGTATCTCTCCCTCACCGCCGAGTTCTCCAAACTCGAGTCGCACGTCGCCGAACTGCAGTCCTCCCTCGATCAACGCCTCCGCGAAATCACAGAGTTGCAATCGCAGAACCACCTAATTCAATTGCAATCGGTACGAATCGTTTGAAACAAAACTTTTCTTTCATTTGTTATTGTGATTTTTATTGTTGTTGTTGTACTTGTTGTGATTTGATGATTTTTTTTTGTTTTTTGGTTTGTTAGGTTGAAAAAGATAGGGAGATAGAGCGGTTGAGAACGGAGGTGGCGGAATTGCACAAGTCAAATAGGCAGTTGATTGAGTTAAAAGAGCAGAAGGATTTGGAGCTTAGTGAGAAGAATGCAACCATGAAGAGTTATCTAGATAAGATTGTGAGTATCTCTGTTTTTTGGTTTTTGTTGTTAGCAAGGTTTTTGGTGTTGTGGTGGCAACGTCTAGGTTTTTGGCCACATTTGTCTGCAATTTTCCACAATATCAAGGATCGCGACAAAAGGGTGAATGCTGTGGTTTAAAATTGCGGTCTGCAACCGCAATAAGGTTGTTTTACTCAACTGCGATTGATATTGTGGATGGTGGCAGCATTTTACCGCAATGATAGGAATGACAAATGTGCAAAGAAACCGACAACCGGAACCACAATTTGAAACTATGGTGACTGCAATTTAAAATCTTGGGTGGTTGTTTGGTTGCCTAGGTGATGTGTTTTGTTGTAATGATGTTGATGTGTTTTGTTGCGTTTCAATGGTGTTGTATAAGGTTCATTTAAGTGAAAATGCTGCTCAGAAGGAGGTGCGATTGAGTGAAGCTGAGGCGGAACTGGTGCGGTGCCGGGCTGCTTGCACTCGCTTTGAGCAGGTCTTTTCTTTGATTTTCCTTTTTGTTTTTATGCCTGAGGAGATTACTAGTGGTACTGGATTCCTTCATTGACTGTCTGTTTTAAATGTCTCATTTATCAATAAATGGATCATAGTTGTGACATATTATATATAATGGTAAAATGACTTGGAAATTTTCTAGTGGGCTGGTCTGATTTGCTGTTTACTGAAACAGCAATATATGTCTGAACATCTATTGCTCTTATTGTGAACTAGACTTTTTCTTGTTTTATCTTTAGTGAAAACTTGAATGTTTCTTTCACGGTAACCGTAAATAATTCTTGAACAGGAGAAGGAGATTGTTGAGAGGCAGAGTTCTTGGCTTAATGAGGAGTTGAATACTAAAGTTAACACAGTTTTTGAGCTGCGCAGAAAGCACACAGAATTTGAAGCTAATATGACTTCCAAGCTTGCAGATGTAAGCTAGTTTATCATTGTAACTGAAAATGACTTTTTTGTTTTGAATTTTTATTTTTTTTATTCTCTTTGCTTTAATGATATTTGAGTTGTTGCCAATGCTTTCAGATGGAGAGACAATTCGACGAATGCTCTAAATCTCTACAGTGGAATAAGGATAGAGTGAGGGAGCTTGAGATGAAGCTTAAATCTGTGCTAGAGGTTGAACATAGAACATTATCTTGAAATTTGATGCATGAATTTCTTTTATCTTGAGCCATGTTTGATTGATTTTTTTACCATTTTAGGAATTAATTTCAGCTAAAGGTGCTGCTGCAGCCAATGAAGAACAATTATCTGCTGAACTCTCCACTGTGAGTGTTATGACAATCTTTGGCATGCATGATCCCTCATCCAAAAGAAAAAAACTCTATATGTGCTTTCTTGATATAGCTGTAAGATAGGTTAGGCATTGGATATAGGTTCATTTCTGTTGACTATACTTTATTGGCATATTAGTGGAATCAATTGGAAAGGACTTGATGGAAAGGAAGAGACTTTGATTGTAAATTTAAATAGGTGTAACATTACAATGCTTGAAAGTGATGATGAAGTGGAACTGTGTGTTTTTATGTATCAGTTAGAACAGAGGAACATGATTTCTAAAACTCTGTTTCATGAAAAACAACAATTTCTTGCTCATGTGAGAAGCCAAGAACAATCATATTTCTAACTTATTGGTAAATTTTATAGGTCTAATTTTTCTATTACAGTGCTTTTGAGGCTAGCTGCTTCATGATGTGATCTGCCATTGACTATTTAGCTTTGCAACCACTAAAACTAAAGTGAACAGTAAAGGCAATGTTGTTCTCCTTGCTCATCTCCACCTGTCCATGAAACCTAGAAATTGGCTCATCAGTCACAATCGCAGAATAGTAGTATTTGAGGCATTTATCAACCCCACTTCCCTTCTTAAGATTCAGAAAATGGTGATAGGGTTTTGAAGATGAAAATAGTGATTGTTTGCCCCCCCCCCCCCTAAAGCTGGAGGTGGCTGAGTGTGGGTCTGAAGAACTGACACTTGCAGCTTGTCTCGTAACATTTGAAATCAAGTAGGAGGGAGAGCCTTTGTCAATAGGTCAGCACACTGCTATTCTGAGGGAATGTGCAGCACCTTCAAGCTTTTGTTGATCACCTTGTCTCTGAGAAAGAAAAGGTCCAACAACTCCATATGCTTTGTTCTAGCATGAAGTACTACTGTGCTCATGTTGCCATAGTAGATTACGGGTGATGGAATTTGCACTTTGAGCTCATTCAACAAGGTCTGAATCCATAAAATTTCTGCTGCAGGGTTGCAGTATTCTGCTTTTGGTTCTTGATCTTGCCTGAACTATTTGTTTTCAATATCACCAAGAGATAAGGTTGGGGCCTTGGGAGTTGAGGCCAAAAAAGAGGCAGATCCCTCATGTTGACCTCCTGTCATCAGGATTAGAAGTCCAATCTGCATCTGAAAAAGCAGTGAGCTGTATAGGAATGTAGGTCATGATTCATGATTCATAATACCCTTTTGATTATGCATTACACATTTGACTGCTGTTCAGTGAGACTCTGAAGGTGCTGACATAAATTTGACACACTAAGTTGTCAGAGATGGCAAGCTTGGAAGGAGTAATAGTAGCATACTGCAATGATCCAATAATTGTTCTGTACCATGAGGAGTCTGCTATCTGTCTTGACAGCTTTAATCTTCCTACCATGGGGGAGGAGATGCACTTGGCTTCTGCCATATAAGCCTTCTCTATTGTATTTGGACTGAGTTACGAGTAAAGACCCCATCAGTAAAGTGCTTTACATCAGTCCCAAGGAAATAGTCAAATTCAAGTTGTTTTAGGGAAAATTTGCTTTGCAGCTGATTAATGAGGGACTGCTTGAGCCTTGGAGAATAGAATTGTTTAATAGGGAATGAATGAATTTGTTTATATGTTTAGACATGTGGAATTGATTGAATATCTCATAATGAAAGTATTGGCTATTTATTTTTGAGGGCATTGTATTTTAAGGATGCCAAATATTCTATTATCTATAATATATTTTGATAGAAAAATAAATTGAGACAGGAGGGGCGGAGTACAACTATGATGAGGACAATAGATCCTTCAATACTAAGAAATCTATGTTAGGGAGAGATGAGAGGGTTCTTGAAAAAACTTGGAATGCAACAATGCTGTCCATTTCCTTAGCATATCTGAGATAGTAGTTCCCTTGAAGCAGTCATGAGCAAATGAGACCAGAAGAGAAGTGAAAAAGTATTAGATTAGTTTTACTCTTTGTACAGCAGTAGTCTTTTAGGACTTCATATTTTGCCAGCTGTAATCTCTAACTAACTGGTAGATGGTTAGAGTCTGTTAGTCTGTCATAGTGTTTAGGCTCTAACTGATCTAGTATATATACTTTATGTAACTCTAATTCAGTCGAGCCGAATAACAATTTTTTGTTGAATACAAATAGTTCTCTGAACTATTGTCTGAAATATATTATCTATTATCTATTATGGTATACAGAGCAGGGTTCAAACCCTAGATCTCTTTTATGGCTTCTGCTAATGATTCTTCTTCTTCTTCTCCCCCGAGTAACTCTATCCCAATTTATTTTTGTGGAACAGAGGTATATCCTGTGGAAAGTGAAATTGTCTTGATACTCTATGAACAACGATGTATTCCTTATGATAATAAGCAACAAATTTTTAATTGTCTTTTATTATGTAATTTTGAATTTGAATATGTCCCATTTTTAGGTTAATAAGCTTAATGAGCTATATAAAGAGACTTCCGAGGAATGGAAAAACAAAGCAGCGGACCTAGAGGGCGTGATAAAAGCAATGGAGGTGAATTTTGTCTGTTATTGCGCTATCTTTTGATGTTTGGAATTAGTCAAATTATAAATTACAATGCTTGGATTTTTTTAAAATGTTACTTGTGTGTAAACAGTCACATCATAAGCAAGTTGAAGATGATTATAAAGAGAAACTTGAGAAGGAATTATCTGCCAGAAAACAGGTTCAAAAGGTCTTCTATTTTTCCTCAGTTGTGTGTTAATCTTCTGTGTTTGTTTGGTTTCTCCTCTTATATGAAGCTAGTTCTTTTTGGAAGAAATAATAATTATCTTGCTACTTAAAAAACAAATAGTATGGGTTTGTAAGCTGTAAAAATGTTTAGGTTACTACATGGTAATGCTTGAAGTTGATGAATACTTGGATGACATTGAGTTGCTACTGGTCTCATTTTATTTGAGGGTAGGGTAGATTTCTACTCAAAATATATTATGTTCTTGAATGTACTAATAGCCATGCCTTATGTCTATTTGGGTGCTTGTAGGAGGTCATTGATTTAAAGGAAAAGCTTGAGAAGTGTGTAGCTGAAACCGAGACAAGGAATAAGACGAATGAAGTGAATAATCTTCCCCTTAGCAGTTTTGCTACTGAACCGTATGTTTTCATTCCTTTTTTAGCTCTTTTGAATTGTTTGATTTTACTCATTTTCCCCTTGTTCAACATGTGTCCTTCTCATGGCATAAGTTGTTGAAAACGTCAAGGCCTAGAGATGCAGTATTGTTTTATGGCTAAATGTCTTTTATACTTCTTAAAATCTAGTACCCATTTGATTGGTTGAGGAAAAAGGCTGAAATCCGCAAAAACTCTGCCGCTTCCACTTTGGAAGGATGTGGAACTGTATCATTCTGTCATGGTATCCAGTAATGACAACATTGAGCAATGAACATGGTCAGACATTTGTTTGTGAATGTGATTGGGCTGTGGTGTTGGAGTTGGATGGCAAAGTCAAAATCATATTACTTTCTTAATTGTTGCCTCTTTTGTTGTCTTTTTATTAGGAAGGGTATTTCTTTTGTTTTGGCAGGTGATGAATAGAAATAACTAAATGAAAAAGTTTGTGTTTAATTGTTTTTGTTTAGAACTAGCATTTTAACCCTTGCAAATGCACAGCCTAAATATTTTTTATATACAATCATTTAAGGCTTAACATTTTGGTCCCTGAAAAATAGAGCGTTTTTTATTTTAGTACTTTAAAGATTTTTGTTTTGATTTTAATCCTTTAAAGATTTTTTTGCTTTTAGTCCTTATTTTTAATAAACATTGTTAAATGATGGCGTAATAACGATGTTGGTAGTTTATTAATTTGTTACATCATCAAGGAATTTGACAAGATAGTTATATGTAATTTTTTGTCAAACTTTGTTTTTAAATCCTTCATTAATTAGTTTAATATCATTAACTATTTTGAACAGATAAATATTTAAAAATCCAATTTATTAAAAAAAATTACATGTGACTGTCCTGTCAAATTCTTTGAAAATTTGATAAGTAATTGGATTGTCAAAATTGATGTTATGCCATTAGTTAATGTTGTTATTTGAAAGTAGAGACTAAAATCAAAATTTTTAAATCTTCAAAGGATTAAAAAAAAACTTTAAAGGACTAAAATAAAAAAACACTATTTTATAGGGACCAAAGCCATCATCTAATTATATAAATTGATATCATATTAATATATTCTTTTAATGAATTAATGAGGTAAGAGAGAATATGAACAGAGTTAATTGAATTTGAGAGAGTGGGGAGAGTGAGAATCTCACTCTCCCAAATTAGTAGTGAAGTTTATAATATAGGAGTATATTATGCTTAGGGTTACGGATGAAGAAGACAAAAAAATGACTATCAATAGTAAATTGAAAATATGATGGTTAGATGTAATGCTTTACTATACCTTAACCTGATAGTTCTACTTATACTAATAATGATTAGGTCACCTGTTAATTAGTATACTGGTACAAGCTCAGGTTTTTTAACAATAGTTCTGATAGCCCTTATATTTTAACAGTTACCTTGAAGCCAAAGCACAACCTTTTACCGGTAACAAATGCATATCCATATAATAAAACAAAGAACCCCCCAGCACATCTCAACACAGCATAGCACCTGGTACTTCCCCTGAAATACTAATCTTGGCAATGTCCTTGTCATGCTAACTAATATTATCTCTGTAAGTATTCAAACCATAATATCATTAATTGCCTCATGAAACTATAACATATATCACCCCACTGATAAACTTGCCCTAAATGTTAACATAGCACAAACCATCTTAAATGTGGCTGAAACATTGACGCCACGATACCTCAGTAATTGAATCTCAATGAAATCCTCTGGCCAACAGCCAAACAGAAGAGAAGTAACTGCAACCCATTTTAATTGGAATCTATCTCTAGGGAGGGAAGATAAACTCAGTTAAATAGCAGTTAAATAGCTGATACTTAACCATCCAAACACAGCATAAACAAAAGGAAAGGAAGCAATTCTTGACTATCCACTGTCCAAACAAGCAGAAATCAGGAGTAGAAGAAATGCCATCTGAGAAGAGAAGAGGAGAAAGAGAAACCTTTGAAAAGAATGTCAGTGACTTCAAAAGAAACCACTGATCAGAATAGAAATCACACAACGGCTGGCTGAAACACAAGAAATTGGGATGAATAGTGGGCTTACAATAATACTCCGAATTGCTGGAATAACCATGCGTGACACGCTGCACGTTGCATGCATAGGCATGAATAGAGAAGAAAGGAGGAGGAGGAATAACCTGCAAACTAAATTACCCTTGCAAGAAGGTAGGAACAGTGCGCAAAGCTTGCTAGATGACAAACAAAAGGAACAATAAGAGACCATTGCCTAGGTTAGGCTTCTGAAAAATCTATGCCTGCCTTCATACTAGGAAGAAGAAAAGGGTCTTGAAGTACCTGTCTTGTCTCAAACTGCATGATCCCATGTATCCTAACATCACCCATAACCATAAAAACTCCAACCTGGCTGTCAAGAATCTAAATCTACACTTAAAACATAGATCCCTGGAAGCTTGCTGTTTTCCATCCAATTACCACCTTCATAACTGGCAAGTAATTGAGGCCAGTTACCAGTTCTAGTTGCATCCCACCTTGGCAACTCATGCCATCTGAAGCCATCTTTTGATGCTAAATCAAAAAACCTGAAGCAAAGTAAATAGAGTGCATAAAATTCCATGCAAAGTAGAAGGCTTCTACTTCTGCCACTAACTGCTGCTTGCCTCTCTGGCACTAGTTGACCAACATTGTCCTTGAACCACCGGAGATCCCCCTTCTACCTTGGAAAACAGAATAGCAGCTAAGATTGACTACACAAATGCCACAAGGAAGAATTTGTTTCAACTCCTCCCTCCCTCAAAGCAGAAGGGACAGAAATTCCTTACCTTAAAAGGATATAGATAGAACAAGGGTTCAACTTTAATAATATATAGAGTAATATGGAACTCGACACAGTGGATAGGACAGAGCCTTTGAGGTGGATGGTATGGTACTGTGTGAAGAATTATAGGTTATTAGGTTCATTTCGGGAATAAGGAATGAGAGAAATGTGGTCAACAATTGTAAAATGAAAATATGATTTAGTTAGATTTTATATATTTTGAATTGTTAAACTAACACTTCTATTGTACTAGTAATTATATGGTTTACTCTACTTTACTAATACAAGCCCAAATCCACTAATGTAATGCCATTCCTGATTGTAATATGATCAGTTTTAATTCTCAAAATTGATGAATATTTTCTGTGAAGGCAGTAGTAGAAAGATGATTGTACTTTTAATTTTTGACATTTTTGTGCAAACTCAGCATATGTAATTGAATTTTGTTCCAAACTTTTTCATGTATGAAGTTATGAAAACATACCTAATCATGACAATGATCAAGAGATAACATAAAGGCCATTGTTTGCTCCTATAAATATTTTCTTAGTAATTTGTTTTGTTCTTAAAGGTGGATGGAATCAATTGAAGCTGATAGCATGGTTGAGGAAAATAGTTTGCTATTCCCAAAAATTCCTGTTGGAGTTTCTGGAACTGCGTTGGCTGCTTCACTTCTGCGAGATGGGTGGAGTGTGAGTTATTAAAGTTTTACTTCTAATACAGGCAACCTTTTTTCAATTGATTTACACAATTAGATATTTTTACCATATCTGTCTATTTGTTGAAGTTGGCCAAAATGTATGCAAAATACCAAGAGGCTGTTGATGCATTGAGGCATGAACAATTAGGAAGGAAGGAGTCAGAGGCAGTACTGCAACGGGTATGATTAACCTGGTGCATCTTTTTATGTATAACCTCAAAAGATTAATATGACAAATCACTTCTTTAATGTTTTGTCTTGTCTTTCTGGTACTAATTTGTAAAATGGACAATAAAAAGCATTGTCATGGAATGAATGGCTGTAATGAATGAATTATTATCCATTTATATCATTTGTGTGCAAGCATGTAACAAGATCCATTTTGTCTCCCAAAAGAATTTGATGTATTTAGCAATGGAGAACCAAACTAATGAGTAACGATTCTTTTATTTTTGGAGGACCGAGGAATGATGTCAACTCTGACTATTATTTCTTTTGCTTGGTTGGCTAAAAAAATGGTTTGACAAATGTTTGTGATAACCTCCCCCCCCCCAACCAGAGTATAATTTTGTTGTCTGTATTGAGCCTTTTGGCATATATCTGCTTTGAGGTGCGTTTTGATTTGGAGATGAATTGATTTACTTCAACTCTACAACTGTGTTCTGGTATGCTTGAGTTCAAAGCTTATGTTTTATGAATGGCAAACTATATTCATTTTAATATAAAGTTTTTTTTTTCCAGGGGATTTATACTATCGTTAGTCACTAACAATAAATATTTTTGATTTCCATATTCATAACAGTATAATTTAATAATACACACCCATGTTTTCTGTGTCTATTATGTTAAAGATGATGCAATGTTATTTTATTAACCTTTTCAGGTTCTATATGAGTTAGAGCAGAAAGCAGACACAATTATTGATGAAAGAGGTATATCTCTTTGTTGGATTGAATGTGTGTTTATTAAATATGCTGTAAACTTAGAGAAGAACAAGTCATTAAATCTCAATCCAACATTGCTCTCCTTATTCTTCTGCAGTAAAAGTTTAACTAGGAAACAGAAAATGTAGATTTGCATCTCAATTGTACTGCATTGTTTCTTTAATTATATATTGAATGTGAAATTATGAATGAACCAATAGTGGGTGGTTGCTAATTTTGTGCTTGATCCAGTTTTTTGTCATTTTGGTGGTAGTCTCATAATCTAAAGATTTCTCTTTGCATTGCTTGACCTAAATACACAAGAGTTTGATAATTCATTTGGAATTTTAAACTGGCTGTGAATTTTCATGTTTCATTATGATGATTTTTCAAGCAGGAATCACTTGTGCGTGATTTCAGTGTAGAGGAAAAGCTATGCTAGCATGGTCATTGTTGCATTGTTTGTTTATCATTGATGCTGTAGTTTTTCACTGAAATAGATATAATGGTGTGCCTGCAGTGGAACATGAAAAGATGGCTGATGCATACTCCTTGATGAACGAAAAATTGCAAAACTCCCTGACTGAAAATTCCAACTTAGAGAAAACCATCCTGGAACTGAAGGTTTTAAACATAAATACAATTTCATCTACCGTTATTTTTGTTTGCAAGTGGATTTGCTTAGGTGTATATCTTGCAGGCTGATCTGAAAAGACGTGAACGCGATTATAATCTTGTCTTGAAAGAAACTGATGACCTTCGGAAACAGGTAAACAGAAACACACATTTTATTTTCCTACTCATATACTATGTTTATTATATGTAACATTGTGGAATCATAGTAGTCAATAGCGATAACTGGATGGAGTGGCCACTCCCCAGAAATGATATAGTGGGTTAAACTTAAGTTTGCAAACTTGCTTCTCCAAAATTGAGTTTTCAAGAAAAATTTTACTCAGACATACTTTTGGAGAGTAACCAAAGATGATCCCAAACTTATTTTACTCTCAAACATACTTTTGGAACACTCCTATCAGAAATCCAAAATCCAAACCTAAATAGATTTATATTATCTAATGACTAATGTATATGTTGAAAAATAAAGAAAAATAGCTAAAATATAATGACGAATCAAACAAAGAAAAAAGAGAGTCGGGTGTTTGAACTTGCTTGAAAATGATGGTTTAGTGCTGAAAATGAATAACCAACCTGCGGATGTCGGAAAACTTGTTGGAAATTTGGCATTGAGCACCTGGAACAAGGCAGAAGTAATTGTACTGTTATTACGTGTTGTTGATATGTATGATTGTAATATGAAATATGTATTTCATCAAATTATTTGTCTTGAGTTTAGTTTGTAGGTTGTCTTGTTATTGTGCAATGCTATGCAACTAGTTTAAGCTTTATTAGAAAGTGAGGGAAAATGTGTGGTAGTTATCCAATTGACTGCTGGCTCAGCAGTTAGTTTCAAGCTAACCCTGACTAGAACTGACAGGTATATCAGACTAACAGAAACTATGTGACAAACAACACAAGCTTGATATCTTGTGTTAGCAGAAGCATACTATAGTGTTTATAACTCTAACAAGCTTCAAGTAAAGGATGATTTTTCTAGTGCTTGTTTAGAACCTAACACGCTTTAGCTTGTGAAGAAGTAATTTTATTACCAAAAAATTCTCACTTGTTAAACCTAATTTGTCTTACTGTATTATACTCATCATGGTCATAATTGTATCTTTGTTGCCTTGCCTATGGTTCCTTATATTATAAATTATTGGTTGACAATTGATTCTTTACAGGTGACAGTACTTTTGAAGGAATGTCGAGACATACAACTTCGTTGTGGCCCAATGAGGTATGATATTGTTGATGATGCTTCGAATATTGCTTCAAGGACAAGTACAGAGACTGAAGCTGAACATGTCATATCTGAGCACCTCGTAAGCTGTTTTTGGGTTTACTTTGGTTCTTTTTGAACTTGTCTGTTTCATTGTTACACGTGCTCTATTGAAATTTTGGATGCAGTTGACCTTCAAGGACATTAATGGACTAGTTGAGCAGAATGTCCAACTTAGAAGCCTTGTGCGTAGTCTTTCTGGCCATATTGAAAATCAGGAGGTGGAATTCAAGGTTTGTTGGAAAAGAAATCTTTTGCTATCCATATACTTAAGCCTGCAAAGACTCTCAATCTCAATTGGTTGTTCTTGTCCTCTTAAATTGTAGGAGAAACTTGAAATGGAACACAAAAAACATTCTGAAGAAGCTGCTTCTAAAGTTGCAGCTGTTTTGCAGAGAGCAGAAGAGCAAGGTCGCATGATTGAAGCACTTCATGCATCTGTAAGCCTTTATAATGTTTTTGTTTATAGTTCAAGATCTGCAACCTGGGGGTGGGGATAGGGTTTTGTTTGAGATAGGAGGAAATTACCTTCCAGGTCCCAGTGGGATTAAAACACCACACCCATAGAATACTAGCTGTAATGACTCAGGTTTTAACTTTTGGTTAGAATGCCTGACTATTAATGTTCCACCTCTTTGATAATTGTCATACTTTTTTACTTTGATTTTTGTTATTATGAGAAATGGTACCAACCAACTTTTTTAGTGTTGGGTGAATTTCATGTGTTGAAAAATGTCTGTCAAACAGTATGTTACACGGTTACTAGCATTCCTCTTGTTACTATACTTTTTAGGCCTCTAAGTTTGTACTTATGTCTACTTTTTGTAGGTTGCGATGTATAAGAAGTTGTATGAGGAGGAGCATAATCTTCATTTATCTCATACTCATTCTTCAGAAGCTCTTGCAGGTTTTATAATTATTTATTTTTTGGCATTTCCTTTTTATCTTTTTCCCGCTCTAGTGCAATCAATTTTGAATGAGAACAGGAGCTTTATAGGATTGATCACTTTCTCTATATATTTGAAAAAAGCTTTCTGTTGAAAATCAGAATATAATATTTTGATTTATTAATAATTGCGATTTATAGCCACATAATCTTTGATTTAGAGGAAACAAAATATCCTCTTTATGTGTAATTAATGTAATTAATCTATACAAACATACATCTGTTGCGTATTCAAATACACTGTTTCAGTCAATCTACAACTCTGTCTTTTATTGTTACTTGCTATCAAAGCCTGATAGTGATTTCGAGAACCTTGCCTCTGCCCGATGGACTTATTGTTCCTGGAGATAAATGTTTGGTGAACCATGTACAACTCCAATTCATCCTTTTGCTCGCCACTCATTTGTTGGCAAAAACATTTTCTGTTGTTGCCCCCTGTCATTGGCCACTACCACATTGCCAATGAGTTTTTAGGCGATACCATCATCATCGTGATCAAAATCTTCTGATCTACCTATCCGTGAAATGCGCATGTCCCATCTTCGTATTATATGCACTGGTTCCATCTTTGTTCTATATGCACTGACTTCGTCTTTGTCCTAGATGCATTGGCTTCATCTTTGTCCCAAATGCATTAGCTTCATCTTTGTCCCAAATGCATTAGCTTCATCTTTGTCCCAAATGCATTGACTCCGTCTTTGTCCTAGATGCACTAACCCTTTCTTTGTCCTAGATGCACTAGCCTCTCTATGTCCTAGATACACTAATCCTATTTATGTCCCAAATGCATTGGTCCCTGCCTATGTTTTAGATACATTAGTCCCAATTATGTTCTAGATGCATTGGTTTCATCTGTGTTTTAGAAGCAATAGACCTTGTTTCAAGTTTAAATAATTTAGGTCTCTAACATTATTGGTTTGAAACTTCCAAATTTTGATTTATTAACAATTACAATTTATAAACACATAATCTTTGACTTAGAGGAAACAAAATATTCTCTTTATGTATAATTAATGTAATTAACATATATAAACACACATCTATATAAACACATATCTGCTGTATATTCAAACACATTGTTTCAGTAAAAAAAAACTAACTTAGAAATTTGAATTATGGTTCTAACTCAACTCTAAAAGCTAGTTCATAAGGTGAGAGTTGCCCTCAATTTATACAGACTATTTTGCCCATATCAGCATTAGAAATTTGAGTATGATTCTAACTCAATTCTAAAAGCTAGTTCATAGGATGAGGGGTGTCCTCAACTTATAGACACTATTTTGGCCATATCAATAGTCGTGCAGGATCTTCAACACCCCCCTCTACTTTGAGTATTGGACATCTCAAGCGTGAAATTTACAAGACTGAATATTTTTGGGTGGTCTAATAACGGTTTGATAGTAGTGACACAATAGGCCCAACAGATAGTTAGGACAAGTTCTGATGTCAACTTAGAAATGTGAGTTATGGACCTAACTCAGTCCCAAAAGTTAGCTCATAAGATGAGAGTTGTTTGTCACTTATATACATTATTTTGACCATATTACTAGTCGATGTAAGATCTCCAACATTTTGTAACTTGTATTGTTGGAGATGAATATGATGCTTTGAACCTCCCACCTCCATCCACAATGAAAAGACATCTTGCAAATTATCTTATTTCAACGAGGATGAGACTGGCCACATCCAACGTAATTAGGGTGTACCATCATAAGTTATAAATCAAAGCTCTACATTCAAATTTCATACAGAATGCAAACTGGGCAGAAAAACCTTGGAAAAAGATAGGATTATACTTCCTTTTACAGATTTTCAGCAGTTGGGGCTTTTTCATAGGCTTCAATGTTTGAACTCCATAATGTCTTAATGAAAACCAAACTTAAGCAAACTGCATATTGTTTTGGCTATGGCATTTAAAGTGTTGCCTTAGTTTGATATAATTCCATTTGTTCTATCTAACTGCTTCCCTTTTTATTTCATTTTAATATTGTTTGCTCTTGTGATAATACATCCCTTGGTCATTGCTAAAGTTCTCTTCTTATTCCAAAATGTCAATGTTCAATAGTTCTACAACTCATGTTAACACTAACTGCATTTAATATTAATCAGTATTCCATTGTCTCTAGAGGTCTTGTAGATGGATCCTTAGACTGACCTAGCTTCGAGTTTAACTTGTTTGTTCTTTGAGGGCATTATGATGTGGGCAGCAGAGAGTTATTGATTTTAATGGGCTTAAATGTTCTTCGAGTATTAGGGTTTTAAGTCAAATCAAAGGAAGCAAATAAGTATATCAGTGAGTTATTGGATATTGGTAAAAATCAAGAGGCTTTGCCAGGATTAGCAGGAGGCTTAAATATTTTGGTGCTGTGAATGTACCAAGGGTTTTGTATTCGCTGTGCAATTGTGTTTTAAGGAAAGTTGAGGGAAGAAGAGGATCAGCAAGGGTTGAGTGTTGGCTATTGTTAATCTTGTCTTTGGAAGAAGTTAGATTTTTGTAGCATTGAAAATCTGATTAAAAATAATCTAAAAATTGAGAAGTAGCAACAAAATGCCTGTTCATCCCACTTGAGGTCCATTGCATAAGACATAGAGAACGGTGCAAAATGCTGCTCTACCTTATCTGGTCTGACAACAATTTAATGAATTCCTTTTCCTTGTAAGGTATAAGGAAATGTAAGCACTTAAAATTGTAGATTTGTATGGTATAAAAGAATGCAAGTATAAAACAAGAAAAAAAATAAAATTTACAATCATATTGAAATTTTATTAATAAATATACTTTATCATTGATATGGTATGGACTTTCTTCGAGAATTTTTTATTTTAATAATTCAATGAAAGCATACACAGGCATGTATACATTCTAGTGGGATAAAGATATTGTTGTTGATCGGTTGTGCTTGTTTCCATTAGTATTAATTGTTATATTGTTAAAAATGCTGCTATGCATTGAATAATGATTTCTTAATGGAACTTTAAGGTCTGTAAGCTAATGTAGATTATCTTTGTTCTTTGTTTGATTATTGTTAGACAAATGTTTGCCCCTTATAAACTGTCGGCATCTTATATTTTATTGATTCTGGATTTTTCAGCTGTTGCAGAAGTTGGAAGAAACAACCTTAGAACTTCAATTGAAAGTTCACAGGTAAAGATAATGTTGGGACACTTCAAGAAAGTTATTTCTAATCTCATAATTCCTGTCAAGGGTCACCTCTGACAAGAAAATTATGAATGGTTTGTACATAATGTACCAGCTTATGAAAGAGCCCTTTGGGTTTGAAGTGTGCAGAATGCACAGGTCTATTATTCCTTGTGCTGAAATTACACTTCTATTTTGTGAAGAATATATGGTTGTGTTAATTATGTAAAGTTGGTTTGGTCATTGCTTAATCTAAATTGCCAAATTGCGTTATACTACTTGACATTATTGTTTTCCAGTCAATTAATTTTTTTCTGCTCTGATATTAAGAAAAGAACCCACTCTCCAACAAGCTTCAGTTATTTGATGAATTTCAAGAAAGATTCTTTATTTAACACTTGTATTATGTGTTGTTGTTTACAATATCATAGGAGGCTGTTAAGAAGTCCCTGGAAAAAGCTGCTGAGCGTGTGAGATGCCTTGAGGATGATTTAGCAAAGTCTAGGTAAGGTTGCAAATTTGCTATACATTAATTTTAGAAAAATAGAGCATAGATGTTCAATTTTTTTTTAAATACATGGTTGCTTTCAGTAATTCTGGATTTCTTATAAATAGTACTAGTATGTTTCTTTGGATCTTCTGTTCTTATGTATTAATTTAGTGTGTGTAATTGGCTGAAAAGAGAAGATTGTAATGATCATCCTAATCATAAGCTACTGAATTTAACAGTAAAAGGTACGTAGACTACTAAAATGAAACATGGTACTAAAAAGTTCCTGCTGTATTCAGGGTCTAGGGAAGTGTCGTATTGACAATGTGGGTGTATGACTGACAGGGCTGCCTTACTTGTTATGATGACAACTACAACCTTGCACCTTGGCTTTTGTTCTTGATTACTGGTTTTATAAAATAACATAAACTGCTTTTATAATTTTTAATCTGCTAACCATGGAGGTGTAATTTAAATTCAGTTATCAAAACTCAAAGTTTTGGTTTGGTTTGAGTTGTAGTAGATGTAACAATAATCTTTTTAATTTCTATTTATTGATTCTTATTTCTTTGTTATAATTAACAAAGATTTTGCTTGTTCACAGAACTATAATTCCCTTTTTTATTCTTTCTTTCATATTATTTTCATTTTATTTTTAAAGCACTTATAACCAAGTAATCTTAATGTTCATTAGTGAAATGATATATGGATAACTAAATTTTTTACATGATCCTTTTACAGATACTTACATGCTTTCTGAATTTCATGTAATATATGGGTACTTAATCTGAAATTTTGTGTCTTCAGGAGTGAGATTATTGTATTACGATCAGAACGTGACAAGATGGCACTTGAAGCAAATTTTGCTAGAGAGAAACTTGATAGCTTTATGAAAGAATTTGAACATCAGGTAATTACTTGCCTGTAATATTAAGTGCTTTGTCCTTGTATATTTGTGTTGTACTAATTTATTATTTTTCGGTTGACATTTTAGAAAACTGAAACAAAAGGCATTTTAGAAAGAAATGTTGAGTTTTCTCAGCTGGTTGTTGACTACCAACAAAAATTGCGTGAAAGCTCCGAGTCATTGATTGCAGCTGAGGAGCTTTCTCGGAAGCTTAATATGGAGGTTAATATTTTATTCAAGTTAAATTTTAGGCTTTCTGAAATTTTGAACTGAGATGTACCTTTTTTTATGATGCATTCTATACCATTATTTCAGCTGTCAGTTTTAAAGCAAGAAAAGGAAGTCATCACAAATGCTGAAAAAAGAGCATACGATGAAGTTCGCATGTTGTCTGAAAGGGTGCAGCGTTTGCAGGTCAGCATTGTTTTTATTTTTTAATTTTCTTAAATTTGCATATTCTTACACTTGCTATTGCAGGCTAGTTTGAGTACCATACAAAGTACTGAGGAAGTTCGAGAGGTCGGTTATTATCATCAATTTGTGTTACTTTCATGTTTTTATAAAACTTTCTATCTGTATGATTATTTTTTATTTGAAAAATGTAGGAAGCAAGAGCTGCAGAGAGGGTTAAGAAAGAAGAATATATAAAGAAATTGGAGGTGTGTTCTATTGTTTCCTTATAAATACTTCCTATTAATTGGTTAACCATAATTTTGTTTCCTTAAAGAGTGCATATTTGGTATTTTTTTCAAGATTTTTTTGTTAATTTTAACAGTAGTTCTCACTTTTCAGATGGAATGGGCTGAGGCCAAGCAAGAGTTAAATGAAGAGCGGGAAAATGTGCGGAGATTTACTTTGGATCGGGACCAGACCATAAAAAATTGTCTGAGACAGGTTGAGGATATGAGCAAAGAGTTAGCTAATGCATTGCGTGCAGTTGCATCTGCTGAATCAAGGGCTGCTGTTGCTGAGGTACTTGCTTTTGTTTACTCTCTTACGTATATACCTTATTCTTAAAGTCTTCACAAATGGTAAAGATTAACTTTGATCTCTATACACAGGCAAAACTCTCCAGTCTTCAAAGAAAAATGGGTTCCACAGATGACGAGGTTTGTTTGATTGGTTGTTAATTTTTGAAGTGTGTTGCTGATGGTTTGTCTTTTAGAACTATTAGGGTTAACACTCCGTATGGTTTAATGTGTAGAATTTTATTTGAATATCTTTTCCGGATTCCAATTAAAAATGTTTGTGGGCATTTTACTTTTTAAGGCTCCTATTTTTCTTTGAAAGAAATTTATTAGAGGTGATACAAATCAAGAATGACTAAGAATCTGAGAAAAGCAGGAGAAAGTTAAAGAAAAGTTTACAATGTGATAGATAATTTTCTATTCTGTGTATCTGAATGAATTGACTGAACTTCTAACAGGTTCTTTAGCATTCATAGTTGGTATTATTACTCAAATTGCTAACTGAAATCTAACAGTTGAAACTTTGCTTGCTAGCGACAGCTTGGCAAGCTACACATAACAGTAAAAAGGACAACCCAGTGCACCAGACTCTCCCGAGGTCTGGGGAGAGTAATGTATGCAGCCTTACCTACGCAAATGCAGAGGCTGTTTTTCCAATATTAAAACTCTAATCCATCTGCTTCTCTATGATGTACTAATAGTATCTACATGCCAGTCCTTATGGTCAAGTATCTTGTTAATTATGGGTAGATTCGTGACATGTTATATAACTGCTGGAATGTTAAAGTTTTTGGCATCCATTATATGGAAAGTTCTAGTTGAGTATGTTTGCATTCCTGCAATCATAATATTTATGCTCTTTATTCTAACTTACTTATTGAATGTAGCTTGTCAAAATGGGTGGAGTGAGTGGACCTTCTTCCACTTTATCAAGTGATGAGGTGGGCATACATTTTTATATATCAATTTCACTTTATTCTTATGCATTTTCTTGTGCAATATGTGAAGAAAATTATGAAATATACCAAACTGTTGAGATTATTGAAGTGTGCACAGTAGTCAGTTTAGTAAACTGTATGGGTAAATAACAAGACCTTGTGTGGGGACTCCTGTATTGCCCTCCAGAAAAGATGTGTATGCAAACTTGACTATTCAATGATCAGTTAGAATTGTTTCCAATCTCATTCCTCTCCTCTGTTGCATTTGGTGTATGTATTGTATGATAGAGTAATTTGTCATTTCCAATAATTTGTGTATTATAAAAAATTTAAATTTGGGTTGTCACTTCACAATAAAATCCTGATTCCTACCAACTACATGAGTCATCGTAAAACTATGGATGGTAAACCCTTTGCATGGTCTGGAATGAGTGTATTTGATAGATACCAAAATTATAGAAAGAGCAATACTGAATATTTACTTTATTATAGTTAAATGCAGACCTGTATCAAAGTGATACAGAACCTTATCGTAGGAAACAGTAGATGAAATAACAAAAAAGAAAATAAAATACTAGGCAGTTAAAGAGTGTCTATTCTCTCCTGAAATTCCTTGCCCAATCCCCCCTTTTTTCTTAGTTTCTCATGTTATATACTTTCTGCCCGCTATCCCACTCTCTATAACCAACTCAATAACTGGTTATAGGCTCTCTCTCTCCCCTCAAATTTTTTTTTACAATATTTCTCTTTTTTCTAGCTTAATATTTACCAAATTTCCTATCTATTTGGGCCTTGGACAGATCCTTATCAGTATTAGAGACTATAAAGGAAGGTGGAAATTTGCTTATTACCTTGAATGATTTGGACACGTGAGACTTTAGCAATAGAGGTGTTAGAAGAGTTGACAAGATGTAAGTCCAATAGTTAGGAGTGGGCTACAAAAGACTTAAAAGTAAACCCACTAAAAGGATTCAGATCTAAATGACCTCTTGGAAGATTTGTTTTTGGACAGAATGTAGTGGCATCAGTTGGTACATGTAGCCGATGCACAGAGGCTTATTTTTGCTCTGACATCTTTCCATTTTGATGTGTAGAAGAGAATGAGTTCTTCTAAAATAAAGAAAATAAATAAAATTAAAAAATATACCACTGCTGTGTTAAAAATTACTGCACTGTTTGGACAGTGAGAAACTAAGTGAAAGTAAGGCAGAGAGAGAACTAGTTTATTAAAAGTTTGAAAATGATTTTCTTACACAGTTGTTGATGACTCTACATTCGTGATCAGTATATATAAGACAAAGAACCTAAAGAATGTTATTAACTATAACTAACAGCCTCAACACCTACGATGTTACAGTATCTCTAATAGCTCAAGCGAGTTGTGCATGAAAAGATTTGCATTACATCCACTCTAGTTTGTTTTCATGTTTGATTTACTCTTCAGTTAGTAGATTTCTTCAAACTATACTTGTGATTGTGCTTGACAATTTCCCCCCCAACTTAATCTAGGTTGTTGCTGAATTGCAAAAGGCAAAGGAGGAAATTGAAATGTTGAAAGAGGAAGCGCATGCCAACAAAGTTCACATGCTACAGGTTATTATTATTTTTCAAACAAATTATATTTAAATTGAAATTAAACTAACTGCCTGTGTTTAAACTTTACACTGAAGTATAAGAGCATTGCGGAGGTGAATGAAGAGGCGCTGAAAGAGATAGAAAAGGCACATGATAATTTTAAAACAGAGGTATTCTAGCATATTGAATCTTCAAATATATTTTTCCTGTCAATTTTGCTATTGTACTTAATGTATTTTGTTTGCCTTGTTAACAAAATAGGCTGAGAATGCAAAGAAAGTTCTAGAATCTGAACTTAACTCACTTAGAGAGAAGATGTTAGAGATTGAAAATGAATCTTCTTTGAAATATGAAGAAGTTGCTTCTGCAACCGTGGGAAAGGAAGAGGCTCTTACTTCTGCTATGGCTGAAATCACAAATCTTAAAGAAGAAATTTTAACCAAATCGTAAGTTGTATCATAGCACTGCTGTGTTAAATTTACTGCTAGTTTGGTTTCACATCTCTTACATATTTTCTATGCCTGCAGTTCTCAACTTTCAGCAATGGAAATTCAGGTCTCGGGTTTAAAAGAAAACCTGGATCAGGAGCATCAGAAATGGCGGGAAGCACAAACCAATTACGAAAGACAGGTGCATGGTTCTTTATATTGTACAATATGTTTACTTAATTAAATTGTTGCATGATGATTTTGGTAGGCTGTCTGATATAATATTTAGATTCAAGCAGCTGCAAAATATTTGTGTTGGTGTTGGTTTTTGTTTTGTATCTTAAATGTTCATTGACAATTGGTCGTATTTTTAGGAGTTCCTTTGTGTATTTTATTATTTTCCTCTTGTTTTGTCCATGGTAGTCAACAATGGCCAGAGTGGCCACAATAGCAGTGTGATGAAGGTGGTACATAATTATTTATTATATAATAGAGACAAATATATAAGTAAATATAAATAAAAAATGTAATAATTTAATAAAATGAATAAAATAATAAGAAATATATAATATGTTAAGAAAATATTATACATATATATGTGTGTATATATACACGTGCACACACACGAATGAATGTATCTTAAAGTTAAAATGGCGGCCATCCCCTGTCCCATTTTTAAGATCGGCCACTCCGTGTTGCGATCTGGGACTGACTACTATGGTTATCTTACCCTTTGACCTCACATAAATTTTCATGTGTCAAATAAATTAATAATAAAGTCAGCCTAATGTGCTTATGTAAGTGCAAGTCATATGCTGAAATCCTTTCACTGTTGTGTGCATTATTAGTCTTTGAGGATGTGAATGTTTTTTCTAAGCATTTTTGGAAACTGTTGGATATAACATATTGCATTATCTTTGCCTATTTTGATTTCTTTTAATTGTTTTTAATTTTAGATGTTTCTTATTGTTCAGGTTGTTCTCCAGTCCGAAACTATTCAGGAGTTGAGAAAAGTTTCTAAAGAACTAGCCTTGCTGCAGGAGGAGGCATCTGAATTACGGAAACTAGCCAATACTCAGAAAATTGAAAATGTAAAAAATTTCCCTTTCAATTCATAATATAGATTTATTATCTGTTTATTTTTCAATACTTTAGCACCAGTATATTTATAGTTGTTTATTTCACAAATTATGAGTGGCCATGTTAAAAAATGAGGCATTTTGTTTTAGATATTGATGAAGAAAAGAGATAAAAGATAATGAAAAACTGAATTGATATTGACTGAAATGTATTATAATTTATTGTTTCATTTGTTATGTGTGTGCGTAATCTATTGAACTAACCCTTATTTATGTTAATAATCAAGCTAATAAGGGAAACAAATTATGGTTAGAGAAAAGAGAAATAGGAAAACTAATTTTAAAGGATAATCTAAGATATGATATTATATTTTCATATATTCTAACACTGCCTCAAGTTGAAGCTTAATAAGCTTTAAAGAGGATATGAGCTCAGTTCTGGACAAAGACTGGAAAGTGTGGCAAAGGAGATGAAGGCCACAACAGAGCATCATCAGTGGTGGCAGAAAAAGGGAGATATGAACTTGCCGTAATAAGGATACAACATAAAAGAGGTCTTATAGGAATTAAGGGGAAAATTATTAAAAACAGAACAACTTCATATTTTTAGGAACATGACAATGAAATTGTAAACCGTGGGTCATGGAGGCAGATGGTATTGCCATGCTACCATGTTGGAAGTTATATAGCTTTAGATATTGAGGGCAAAAAAATGATTAAAATAAATAAGTGCTGAATTGATATTGTTGGTAAGCTGCCTTAATAGCGGTCACCACTAGCCCACCTTAGTTGCAGCCTCTTTGGGATTTGCCTTAATTGCTGCCTTAAGAGTGCTTGTTGAGTCCTGCAACGACTTAAGATATGGCTTAAATAGAGCTTGTAAAGCTTGGGTAGTTCTCACCTTACATGTTTTTTTTGTGGGTTTGAATTGACCCTAAGCCCAAATTTTAAGATGGTATTATAGCCTATCCTAGATCTATTGTTGGGACAGTTGTATTTGTTATGCTTTAGACTGGTAGCCCTAGGTGTGAAGAGGAGTGTCGGAAAGCCATTTTAATTGCAGTCATCTCTAGCTTGTCTTAGTGGTGGCTGCTTTGGAGACTGCATTAATTTCAGCCTCAAGGGAGGTGGTTTAGTCTCACATCAACTAGAGATATGCTTAAATGAAGTTTCTAAAACTTGGATAGTCCTCACCTTACAAGGCAATTTTGTGGGGTTGCTTTAGACCTTAAGCACATTCTTAGAGACATTAACTCAAATATTAGCCAATTAGGAAAACTGGTTGTGATAAGAGAGATCCAAACTTGCTGGAATAAGAATACAAAACCATAGAGGACTTATTGGAATTAAGGGAAAAGTTATATTGAAAACAGAAAACAAAATTATTCCTTGTTTTGAGAACATGAAAATGAAATTGTAAACCATAGGTCATCGTGGATTGTATTGCTATGATACCATGTTGAAGTTATATAGTTTTAGATATTGAGGAAGAAAAATGGATTAAAATTGAAATAAATAAATACTGAATTGATATTGTTGAAAAGTGGCCTAAATTGTGGTAAATCTCGAGTCATGGAGGATGGTATTGTTACAATACCTTGTTGAAGTTATACATAGTTTTAGATATTTAGGAAGAAAAAATGATTAAAATAAATAAGGGCCAAGTTGATATTGTTGGGAAGCTGCCTTAATTTTGGTCACCCCTAGCCTGCCTTAGTTGCAACCTCTTTAGGACTACCTTTATTGCAACCTCGAGTGATGGTTTAGTCCCACTTCGACTAAAAATATGGTTTAAATAGAGGGTATAAAGCTTAGGCAGTTCTCACCTTACATGCTGATTTTGTTGAATTGAATTAGATCCTAAGCCCAAATTCTAAAATGGTATTAGAACCTATTCGGGTCTATTATTGGGGCACTTGTATTTACAATGCTCTAGGCTGATAGCCCTAGGCATGAGGGGGAGTGTTGGAAAGCTTTCTTAATTGCAGCCAACCCTAGCTTACCTTAGTTGTGGCTTCTTTGGGGACTGCATTAACTGTAGTCTTCAGGGTGGTGCTTTGATCCTATATGGACTAGAGATAAATGGCTTAAATAGATCTTATAAAGCTTGGGCAGTCCTCACCTTGTTAGCTGGTTTTGTGGTGTTGCATTAGGCCTTTAGCTTAAATTCTAAGAGATTAAATATTAGCCAATTAGGATAACAAATTATGATAGGTGAAATCTAAACTTGTCGAATTAAGAATACAACACAATAGAGGACCTCATGGAATTAATGGGAAAATTATTGAAAACAAAACAATTCCATATAGGAATGTACAAAGAAGTTGTAAATCACAAGTCATGGAGGCCGGTATTGTTATGATACCATGTTGAAGTTATATAGTTTTAGATAAAAAAAACTGATATGCCCTGGTGTCCGGAGGCTCCTTGCCATATGAAGGTATTGGGGAGGGTAATTGTACACAACTTTATCCTTGCATATGCTAAGAAGGCTGTTTTTGAATTCGAACCCATGACCAACTAGTCACCAAGGTGCAACTTTATGGCTGTGCCATGGCTTGCCCTCATACCATTTTAGATATCAAGGGAGAAATTAAATATTGAGGAAGAAAAAGTGATAAAAGATATATTTGCTCTATATTGATATTAATTCAAATATTGGCTAATAAGGAAGATTAAGAAATATGGTAACTAAAGGATATTCTAAGATATGATAAGATATTTTCATATTATTCTAGTTACTTACCATTATTCCTAGGAATTTTGCTGATAATGTACATACAACTTTTATAGTGTGATTGCACTATAGTGATCAATATATGTGATTCTTTGAAAATCATAAGATTCAATTTGTGCATCCAAAATGTGAGATGATAATTGATTATTATTTTTATTTTAACATTTCTAGCTATATATTATAGTTGCCTCTATCAAAGATCCCACATCAACTAGTGGTATGACTAAAATAAGTATATAATTGGGAGCATCTACCACCTCTTGATCTGGCTTTGGGGTTAAGTTAATGCTGTTTATTGATATACTGGTTTGCTTCCGCACTTGTCATTTCCCCTTCAACCTTGAACACTTGCTATTTTACCTGTTTTCCCTTGTTCTTTATGTTATAGTTTTGGATTTGTACCATTTGTTTTGTCTCTGCATATTTTTATATAGGTTGCTAAATTGCTTTTCATATCAGGAATATAAATCTACCATGTTTTAAATTACAATTAATATTTGTGTGTTGGACAGAATGAACTAAAGGCTAAGTGGGAAGATGAGAAGGCACAACTAGAGAAGTCTAGGAATGATGCTGAGAAGAAATATAATGAAATCAATGAACAGGTGATTGGGAATATCTTTCTTGATGATTTTTTATGTGCTTATCATAGATGGTTACGTATCAGGTTTATTTGCATAGCTTTATTTTGTTAATAAAATATTGAATAATGAATGCTACACGATTGTTTCCTTACTGTCAAAATTTTTTGGTCTCTAATTTGATTCATCAGGGAAATGAGTTATTAATATAGTTAATGTTATTCTTAATATGCAACGGGTATAGATATTATTTTTTTGCTTGGACAATGTCGCTTCCTTTATGTCCTTTCCTTATTATTTTCTTGTTATAATTTTTCTTTTTCTCATCTGTTCAATTGCATTTGTTATGGTGAACTAGGTATATATTCTTAGTCCATTTTGTCATGATGGTGGGAGATGCATTGATGATTTGTGTGTTGAGGATTTTTATTGCATAGAAGTCAGAACTCCAAATGACATTACGTTTGCTTGCAGTGATTGCCTACACCTAATATTGTACCATACTTATTTCTATCATTCTGTTGTATAAAATTTTCTACATTTTTCAGAATAAAATACTACATAGCCAACTTGAGGCTTTTCATATTCAACTGGCTGAGAAGGAGCGTAATGCTGCTGGTATTTCATCTGGAAGTAGTAGTACAGATGCCTTTGGTGATGCTGGGCTTCAGAACGTGATTAATTATCTCAGACGTTCAAAAGAAATTGTACATATCTGTGTCTTGCTAAATTCACTTGTATTTGTATGTTGATCTCTCGGTTATCTAATAATGTTTTTGTACTTTTATAGACAGAAACAGAAGTTTCGTTGTTAAAACAGGAAAAACTGCGATTACAGTCACGGGTATAATTATGTACTTATTCATGTTTCTTACATTATATATAGACATCAGTCTTCTTTGAGTATATATCTAATCTCTCATCTTACCTTCATATTATGGGTTATTACCTAATATATAATTCTAAATTGCACCTGTTTCTGACTTGAGTAATACCTTCTCTCTTTCAATCTTCATTTAATTATCTTTACAGATAGGTTTATGTGTAACTCAACCAAGTCTCTTATCCAATCGTTTTTTCTTACTAATTTGAAGTGGTGATAATTGTATTTGGTTTTATAAGGATTTGTGGATGAGGGCATGTATTTTGTTGTATTTTCTTGCTTTTTCTGTATAACTTCTCCCTTAAAAAATTCCTAACTCTGGTTTCAAGAGATTGAATATCTATACTGCTATGTGTGCCTCAGGCTCTGGATGTTGATGTTGCTGCATGTTTTGGTTTCTGACACAATTTTAACAGCTGCCTCGCCCCTTCTGATGTTCACTGCCAAAAAGAGCTAATATACTGTTTTGTTATACAAAATCAATTGTAACAGGGATCTTTTGCTTTTACATTTTTTATGCCCCTATTACCCTGTTAAAATCATAACAAAAAATATTTCTCCAAGCATCAAAGATAGAGAATATCTCATAGACCTAATTATGCAGAATGTCATTAATTCTCTTCTAAACTCCATTGGATATAAAATACAGCATTTCTATTATTTATGTTTGGGAACAATCCTGTTCATGTGAAGGGTTCTTATGATAAACTTGACTTTTGAATTCTGTTTCTCATGACCATCTATGAATTTCTATTTTTGTTTATTTAATGGTATGATCTTCTCGGATCTCTTGGTTCTCTGTAGCTTGAGAGTGCTTTGAAGGCTGCAGAGTCTGCACATGCATCACTAGAAACTGAGCGTGCAAAATCAAGATCATTTTTGTTTACTGAAGAAGAGTTCAAAGCATTGCAGCTTCAGGTTGGGAATCCTATCATCAAAATCCACTTTTCTTCATTATCTATGGCTTGTTTCTTTATGACACAACAAATTGATGTTTTTCAACCAAAGTGTTTCCTAATAATGTTCTATCAAATAATGAGTTGACTTTTTAAAATCATTTGCAGGTCAGAGAAATGAACTTACTTCGTGAGAGTAATGTGCAGCTCAGGGAAGAAAATAAACACAATTTTGTGGAGTGTCAGGTATAAGGCTATGTTTATTACCTATTCCCATTTTGTTGTTATTTCAACATATGTAGTTTATAAAAATGATGCTTCCTGATGGGCTAAGAAATGTAGTCTTTTGTACTCCTCCCATCTCTCCTTCGTCTTCTTTACTATTTCTTGCTTTATATACTGATCTGTGTTTTTATGTCATAATAGCATGGTGCAGTTTATGTTAGTTGAAATATATTTTGGTAACATCTGTTGCATTGTGTAGTGTTTTGCTATGACTGATACACAGAATTTTCTTGGCTTCTTAGAAATTGCGTGAACTAGCACAAAAGGCTAGAGCTGAGTCAGAGAACCTAGAGAATCTCCTGAGGGAAAGAGAAATTGAGCTTGAAGGCCATAAGAAAGAAATTGAAACACTAAAAATGGAGAAAGATCTTCTCAATAATAAGGTTTCTGAGGTATTTTCTTTTGAAACCTTGATAAAAAAATTATTATAATTCACTGTGTCTTTGTTCTACATTTTTTTTCTAATTTTTTTTTATGCTTTCTCTTCAGTTGCTTGAAAGGAGTAAAAATTTTGATGTTGAGGATTATGATCGAGTGAAGAAACTTGCTAGAGATGTCCAGGTTGTTATATTAGCATAACTTGTTCATTTTAATGAATATTCAGGCATCTCTCTAGCACAATTTATCATTTAATAAGTCTTTGGCGTTCCTTTTCTTTTACATAAAATCTGTTATCTATAGTTGGGATGTTTAGTAATTTAAGATTACTTGGTTATCAAACTTGGTCTGCCTATTTAAGAACTACTATGAACACTATTCTTAACAAAATCATGCAATCATTTTGAAGATCTATGCTAGATTTGAGATTCAAATTGTTTTTACTGGACTTTTGTTTCTCCTTCCATTGTCTACTTTTTTGTCACTCAATTAAGCTTAAAGAGAAAGAATGAATCGAACAATTCCTTGTTTATTCGATCTTCTCCTTTTTATAGTTTTTTTGTGTTGCTATCTTTTTAATTGCTGAACAGCACATAGAAGAGAACATATAATTCCCAAAACTATAAAATACTAATGGAGCTAAAAGTCAGATACAGCAGTTTTGAATTTGGCAAGAAACTTAAAGTTTGCTTTTATACACAGAGAGAGAGAGAGAGAGAGTATTGTTAGATTTTTATTTATTGTACTCAATTTGAAGTGAGATATCATTATCTTTTCTTGAATTTAATATCTTTTATGTTTTATCTCATCAGGATAAACTAAGAGAGAGAGATGCTCGGATTGAGGAACTTGGTAAAAATCTATCAGAAAAGCAGGATTCTGTTTCATGTCTAGAGAAGGATCTTTCAAACTGCCGATTGGAGCTTGCAGAGAGAGAGAAAAAAATTAATGAGATTCTTCATAATGAGGTCTATGAGATATTCTCTATCTTTAATGTCTGGTCAAATATTTTTCTTTTAATAGAATTTGTATTTAGGATAGAATGAAAATCTATACTGAATTTAAAGTGTATTATTATCTCAATGAAACTAACTAAGAAGTACAATATTTATAGACTTTGTAGACTCACAGAAGAGTCTTCAAGAAGCTAGCTACAGTGCTGACTCAGCACTGACAAGACTAACAGACTAATAACTAGTAACAAACTCAATATAGTTATGATACAAAGAATCTACTACTATAATGACTACAGTAAGCTATATACTCTAATATCTTTATTAACATTTGTGTTTTGATTAAACAGGCTAACCAAAAACTTGATTTGGAGAAGCATAGGAAACTGCTGCATCAGTTTAAGGTGCATGGAAATTCTTATTTTGGAAGTAGATAGAGTTCTCTGTGGATAACTGTATATTCCAATTTTCTTTTTTTATATATTTTCACATTTTTTTCCACCATCCTTTTCCAGAAGAAGATTGATGTATTGTCAAGGGAAAAGGAAGACCTAGGGAAAGAGAAACAGCAACTTTCTAGGCAATTAGAAGAAGTTAAACAAGGTAACAAAATATTTTCTTTCCCAGTGTCTCTCTTCACTTGCTGTCTGTGTTTTTATTTGTTTCTATTCTGCTATTGCTGGTGGAGTTTATTGTTAAATTTTTGTGGTTTATATCAGGTAAAAGGTCAACATGTGATACAACTGGCGAACAAGCAATGAAGGAGGAAAAGGACACAAGAATACAGGTTTGTTTGAAACAGTGGCTTTTGATTTTTCCCCCTTTCCTTTCTCGGGTTGTGCAACCCACTTTGTCATAATTTTACTTGTTATTTTCTGTTTGCTAGATTCTGGAGAAACATTTGGAGAAACTGAGAGATGAATTAAAGAAGGAGAAGGAAGACTGTCGTTCAGAGAGAAATAGAAGACTGAAGACTGAAAAGGCCATAAAGGATTCTTACAGCAATGTCGAACAGGTTCCACCCCTCATCCAACCCCCAATTGCTTTGTGTCTTGTACCTTTCAGCAACTTTTTTGTTTTAATTTCTTGTACCTATTACCATATTTGCTCTCAAGAAAATGAAAAATTTACACCCTCATTTTACTGACAAGGGTATTCAATGATTACTGTATATTTAAAATACCTTCGCTTAAATGAAATTTACTTAAATTTTGGTTTTAGTAGAATCTATTACATTTTTTTATCGATGTAGCTTCCCCAACCCCTTTTTGGGATATGATTGGTGGTGGTTAAGCTAGTAGACGAAAGATGGGTAAATATTTTGTGTGTAGAATATATTCATTTCTTGCCCCTTCAAATAATTAGGCAATAAAGCAATTTTATTGAAGTTTTGAACCAAGTTTTAGCTAGGCTCAATGTTGTCCTAAGTCTTGAACTTCCCTCTACATTCATTGCAGAAAGGATAATGTTTAGTGAGACTGCTCATGTGTATATAATTTTCAGAATTTTTTTCATGAAAATTTCACATTTTTTCTTTTTTGTGACACTTGTCCTATGCCTTAATTACTCGTATATACTGTGATTCTCGTTTAAGTACCTTCTGTGTTACTTCTGGTCTCAATAGCTTACATGCAATGATGCAAATGCAATTGTTCTTAGTCGTAGCATAGGAAGAATGCAGCTTTTGTTTCTTTGCTTGTTTTATGATGCCTTTTAGTTACATCATCATTTTGTATTGAGGAAGAGATTGGATATGAAAACTGAAAGGGAGAGGTGAGGAGGTAGGAAAGGCTTCTGTAAGTTCAGAGTGAAAAAATTAGGCCATCAAATTTGCCTGAGCTATCTGTATATATATATGTGTGTATTATTCTTATACTTTAATTTCTTGTCCAGTTCTTCAACCATAAGATACATGCATTTTCTTCTCATCTTTTATTGATTTATTTACTTTCAGGAGAAAGTAAAATTTATTAATGAAATTGAGAGGCATAAGGAGTCTCTGAAAAGGTTAACTGATGAAGTTGAAAAGCTTAAGATGGTTATTGGCAATCTTCCTGAGGTAATGATTTAAAACAATGGTTTATAGTGCAATAGATAGACACAGTTTGGCCTGCAATTGCTTTTATATTCGAGTCAAATTTTTTTAAGCAGAATTTTTTATCCTCTTCTTTTTATGATTTTTCTTAGGGTTCGAATGTGGTGCAACTTATTTCTGGATCCAATGTTGATGACATTGCTGCTCCTTACATATCTGCTGTCGAAAGTTTTGAAAAGGAAGCTCATTCAGTATTTCGTGAACTTGGAGGTCGTGGTAATCTTGGAGATGCAGCAACAATTGCAGATGGTTCAACAGCTGCTACAGGTTATTTCATTTATGATGTTGTACATTTTAAGTTTGTTGAATAATAAGCGTTATTGAAAGAGTAGAATAATGATTTGACAGAGAATGCAGTATTAATGGATTGACTACAACATGGCAGGTTCTGTTGTCCATCCTCAACCCCAAAGCATTACATCTTTGGAGGCCCCTGGAGCTAGCAGTTTACCACCTAAAGCCACTATAGAAAGTGAGAAAAGACTGGCGTTACCCAAAGCTAGTGTTGAAACTCGTCGAACAGGTAGGAAATTGGTCAGGCCTAAACTAGTAAGACCTGAGGAGCTACAAGGTGACATGGAAATGTCTGATGCCGAAGGACCAGGGGGCAAGCCTGGGCCATCTAGTGACACAGAAACTAGTAATTTTGCCCAATCATCTCAACCATTGGCTCGTAAGCGTGTTGCTCCTACCACCACTTCTGAATTACGTGAAGAATCAGTTGCACCTGGTGAGAAGGGCTCTGATGCAGTAGCACCTGTGTTTAAGAAGTCAAAAGGATCCGAATCTCCAGAAGAGAGTACAGAAGAACAACCTGCTGCAACTCTGGAATTTACTGGCAGTCACCCAGTCACTGAAGAATTATTTGATAGCAGTGATTTGCCACAAGGCCAAACTGAGGAGGTTGGTGATGCTCAGAATGAAGATGGTGAAACTGCTGATGGAAATGATGAGGAATCCAATGATCCACAACACTTGGATGGTGTTAGTCAAGAGGAACTAGGTGACAAAACTGGAACTTCAGAAGAGAATCCGGATCAACCAGTTGATACAAAAATGCTGTCTGATGAGACGCAGAGGGATCACCCTGACTCAGACAACCAACAATCAACATTGGCGCCCAGTAATGATAGAGAAGAGGGAGAATTGTTGCCAGATACTGGAGATGTTGAGGGTGGTAGTGATTTGTCTAACATTGCAGAAAACCAAGAATCTCGGGAAGGTCAATCAGAGTCTGCTGCAACCCCTGAACGTTCCCCAGCTAGGGTTGATGACGATGCTCTAGAGGCTGGAGAGATTAATTCTCCTGAGCTTTCAAGTGATGATAAGAATGAGGAGGGTGACTTGGTTGAGGAGGCTGCTGATGGTTCCGACAAGTTAATTGATGTCAATGTACCAATATCAGCCGAGAGTGATCAGGTGGCTGAGCCTACACCAGTTGTGAGTGAGAGTGCTACTTTGACAAGCAGTGTTGCAGAAAGCAGTTCATCTAAAGTGAACTTACCTGTTCCAAGGCAAAGCACACCCATTGTCCCCTCCGAAACAGAAGAGACAAAGCAGGCATCACCAATTGGTAGCACTTCAACGACCATAAATTTATCAGAGCGAGCGCGGGAAAGGGCTCAAATGAGACAGGCTGGGTTGGTTGGTACTCACCCCATTAGAGGTCGTGGAAGAGGTTCTCCCCGAGGAGGCCGGGCTGTTCGAGGTCGGGCAGTAGTACGCCGACAACCTCCACCACCACCTTCAAATGGTGATCAATGAACAACAAAATTCACCTTCTGTGATTTGATTTGACTCAAAGGTTATAAACTTCTCCCCTAGTCTGCCAATGACAATCTAGACCTGTTTGTAGGTGTAAACGGGAAAGGAGTTTCACTTGATGAGATCCTGACCCTTAAATTGTTTTTATTAACAAGATGTATTTTATTATAAAATAAAAGATTTACAAACTCAATGATGAGATTTGTTCACTGCACAATCTATTTTTTTTATTTTTTATTTTTATTTTAACATGAGAGGATCATGTAAATACAGTTTTGTTTTCTACTCATTTCTCCCTCCTATCTAATTTTGTCCCAATTGACATGGTTAGATTTGCAGGAATGGTGATATTATTTAACCTTCATTTCTCGAGGGGTTTTCTTGTTGAATTTTTTTGTTAATAACGACATTACTTTTAACTCATTTCAAAGAATCATGAATGGATAAGGAATCTATTCTTCGGAAGGTGATATTTCACAATCTGTATGAATCAAGTTTGTAATTTTAAAATCACTCACCATCTGATTTAAAAGTAAAACATATAATAAAAAGGTCAAACTCGAATGAAAAAAAAAAACATGAGAGTTGTAATAGTGGATAGGTTTATTTGTGTTTATTTTTTAAAAAAATATTTTTAATAAAATAAATAATTTTTGGATTTGTTTGTTTAAATATTTTCAATAAATATTTTTTTATTTATTTAAGAAGTAAATTCTATCTACTTTTTAAATAAGTATTTTTTTATTTATTTAAGAAGTAAATTCTATCTATTTTTAAATATTCAAATAATTAGAAGAATAATATAGATGATTAAAGTTGTGCACAACTTTTGGAAGGTGAAAATGAAGAGTTTTTAATAAAAATGAATAAAATAGTTGGGAACATTGAAGTTCGGGAATACTATAGAGAAACAAAAGAATAAGTATTATTGTTGTTTTAAAAAACTAAATTAATCACTTAATTTTTAAAATATTTACTTCAAATCAATTTTTATCTTTTAAAGGTTTACTATATATGAAATATGCCTTTAAAAAATAAATAAAATTATTCGTGTATTTAAAAAATATTACAAAATTTTGAAATATTAATTGGTATAATTTTGACATATGCTACAATGCAATCTACGCCAGATTTAATAAATACTCTTCATATTATAAATTTGAGTTTTTATCCTAAATCAAAATATTTTTATAAATTATTTTATTTTACGTCAAGTAATAGATTTCTCTTACATGAAACTTTTAATTTCATTTTTTATAATTTTTATTTGAAATACTATTACTTAAATTTTATTTCAATATTAATTTGATTTGAATATTGAATAGTGATACACTTCGTTAAATTTAAATATGTTTATTTACTGATGTATTGAATTGTAAGATTATTGTAATTTAATTAATGTTAATATGAGTTTAAATTTTAAAATTTGAAATTTGATAGGTCATATATTAATAAAATGATGTGTTTATTAAAATAATTAGTCTATACATTTCTTTTTTAATTTAACTTTATTTTTATCTCTTTAACTTATTAGTATTTAACGTAATAAAATATTGTCAGTAAAAAATAATACTCATTATTAATACTAAAATTATATATTATTTTCTACAATTTATATTTTATGCAATTTTTATTTAAATTTTAAAAACTTATTAGTTGTTAACATATAACAATTAAAATCTTTATATTATATGTATAATCTACAATATTATATAAAGTTGTCAGAGAGAAAATAATAATCATTTTTATTGATCCAAAGTAAAGGCAATGTTGGTTATTCCATGCATACATAATTAGACATGATATTTTTGCGGTTGATTTATTGTCTTTAAAAAATTAATCCTAGAAAAAATTAATCAAATTATTTAACAGTAGGACATATCACTTAATTGATTAACTGGGAAAAAATATTTTAAACATGGCACGTTAAACATTGCATAATATTTTAATATTTAAAAATTAAGAATTTATTTCACACTTATAAATAAATTATAATTATTATTAGTTATATATTTATAATTAAAATTAAACTTTTCATTCTACATTTATAATGATTTTATTATGTTACATGTTTATAATATTACATGCTAAATTAATGATAAAAAAAGGTGAAAATTTATAGAAACAAAAATTACACTTTAAAACTAGCCGGTTTTAAATATTTATAACTTAGTAGTTTATAAAATATAAAAAAGATATTGTACATTAATATTTAATGATTTTTACTTTAATTTTCTATATTTTTCACATACTATTTTTGGTGTTTCTTTTAAATTTTTGTTAATAAACATAAATACTGGTATTGCTGGAAAGTTATTATGAAGTTTAAAAATAAATAACTTAAATAACTTTTTGGTATTCATAAAATAGAGGTGTTTTAACTTTGATACTTAATTTATTGCTTTTTTTTGTTTTGACACATGATAAATTTTGATTTTTAGTTCTAATACATGTTATTAACTAATTTTGTTTACTTTAACGGTGATGATGTCATCATCATGACATTATCATGTGTAACATTAATAAATTTGTCTAATAAATAAACAATGACACAACCAAAAGTGACATGTCAACATGATAACATAATATGTATTAAAATAAAATAATATTTATAAGAACTAAAGTAAAAAAAAAAAAACATATTTATAACGACTAAAGTCAAAATATGATATTTATAGAGACTAAAAATAATTATAGAGACTAGAATAATAAAAAAAAAAAGAGTAATATATTTGTAAGAGTTAAAAAAACTAACATATTTTAGGTACCAAAACTAAAATATCTCTATTTTATAAATATCATAAAGTTATTTATCTTTTTTAATATTTAAATGTATTTAAATGCTAATAATGTTATTTATGTAAAATAAACCAAAAAATATTTTTGCAAAAATATTGTCATTATTATTTAGGTCCTTCTTTATTTATAGTTATATATTTCAAAATAAAATTATTTAAATATTTAATATAGATAATAAAGTTACTTAAATGTATTTTTTTAAAAATATATCATTAGATAATAGTCATTATTATGTACATAGATAATAAACATATTATCTATGGCAATATTTATCATTACTGAAAATTCACATTAGTCATTAAATATGCACATAAATAATAAAATTATAATTTATTTTAAGAACGGTTTGAATAATTATTTTTAAAATATAAATATGATAAATATATTTTAATATTATATTCAATCTTAACTCAAATTTAATTTTTAGGTGTAGGCTATAAATAAAAAATAAGTACGTAAGAATTTGTTTTTTTATTAAATATTACTAAAGAGTAACAAAATAAAAGTAAATATATTAAATAAAATAGATAATATTTACTATATTATAAACAAAAATATTTAATTGAAGTATTAAGTTTGTTTAAAATTGAATAAAATATGTTTAAAATGATATTTTTGAAACACTTGTAAATTAAATTATTTTTTTGTTGTCCTTTTTATCATTTAGAACCATGATAAATAACTTATCTTAAAGTAATTAAATAGTTAGATAATTATTTTGACGTAATGACATGCATAAATATAAAAGAATAAAACTCAAACAATTACTTTTCATTTTTTGTGGTGTTTTTTTTAATAAAATATGTTACATTAATTATTTCAATAAATTATAATTAAAATGTAACAAATAATAATGTGTGACATTTCTATGGCTCATTAGTAGTCCTTAGAGTACAAAACTTGTATTCTATCTTTGTAAGAGCATAGGTGATGGTGTAGCGTGCTTTGGTGTTCAATTGTGTATTATTAAAGTCTTCTTGGATCCACTAAGCTTCTAGATGAGTGATGGGAATATCACTTCTAGCAATAATATGTCAAAGTTCATATTGTGTGAATTTTATGTACATCTCCATACAATCTCTCCAATAAGAATAGTATTCTCCAATAAACGTTGGAGGTTTAACCAAAGAAGCTCCTTTTGGGATAAGATGTCCTTCGTGGTTGGTCATCTATGAATATTTTCCTTTAGACAATGTTAAGTGCTTAACCCCTTAGAGACGAAGCTCTAATACCAAATTGTAAAGCAAAAAAAAAAAAAAAAGCACAAGAGGGATTGAATTGTGTTTTAAATTTTTTTCGTAAAAACTTTGATGAAAACAAGAAGAACTATATTATTTTTTTATTTTAAGAAAAAAACAATTTTATAAAGCAAGACATACAATTTACAAAACACTTTAAAGGATAAACAATCCACTTAGTAAAGAAAAAAGATAAGAAAAACGCATAAAAGATTTTTATACTCGTTCACCTCTACCATTGAAGATACATCTAGTTTTTAGCAAACTACCAAGTTTCACTATATCAACAAATACAAGTATTCTTTTTCACAAGTCACTTCTGACTTTTATAACAAGTAGTATTTTCTTAGTCACTTCAAGCTATTACAACCAAATATTCCTTTCTTAAGTCACTTTTGGTTTAACCTTTCAAGATATGAGCTAAAGGGCACAAATGACTCTACATTTGTGTAAGACAAATATAAAAAATGCTTATGAGTCTAATTTTCGAATATGTTATGTGTATGAAAGTGTTTCTACATGAAAGAAATACACAAGGACTTTTAGTTTTTTGATGTTTTAGGGTAATGAGGAAAACATGTTTCTTTTTTCTATATCCTACACGTCATAAGTCATCTTGTATCTATAGGTGACTTTTTTAAGTATTTGTTGTTTCATGACAATTTTCTAACTCAAAATCACCATTAAATGTTGCATTAATTGTTTTTCACCAACTTGTCACCTAATATGTTGATAGAGCAATTTGCTTATTTCCTTTTGTAGGCTCCTATCAAGTATTGGCAGTCAAATATGGAGTTTGTAATTATGCACTTTCTGACTACAACATGGTGCAACTTTTAAGACAAGACTTTTTGAATATGCCTTTGGGATATCTTCCTTATACTTTGAGACATTCTCTACAATATATTAAGAACATTCTTATGTATTAACTACATATGAGCATAAATGTTTACTTGTTCGAAGTAAAGGTCAGATGATATGTATAACAAATGATGTATCTAGATAATACTTTAAATGATAAATAGATTATTTGTTTAATATACCATTAGACACATTGTCCGTCTATCTCAAAAGATAATACTTATTTACTATTTGTAATATAAAAGAAAAATTAGGGGTGTGATTTGTCTTTGCCTTAACATAATGGATCTTTTCCCATGAATATGTCATATTCTTAATGCCCTAAAAGGCTATAGTTGATGTGCACATTCCTCATCTCGTGGAATAACTTTGTCGTTTGTTAGTACCATGACCACTTAAAACAAAATACATAAAATACAAAAATTGACTGAGGATTTATATAATCTTAATCATTTTCTCAATATGTTCATAGGTTTAACCTATGACTTAAAACACATAAGTGTTAGTGAAAAAATGTAGGAGAACCTATGGTTTGATTTAAGTTATCATGATTCAACCATAGACTTTTTCCACACATATGGATCCATACCAATTTCTAATTATTCTCTTCAATCATTATGAAACCTTGGAAGTGATTAGGAGCTCATATATCCCTCATAAGATACAAACATCCATGTTGTAATCAATCATGTCAAGGAATACATTACATTAATCCTTGTGATGTTGAGCTAGTATCAAGGTTATGAAATCAATTTTCCTTATTTATTTTAGTTACAAGGTGTACCTTGACCATGAGTGTTTACAACTTAGTACCTTTAAATTGGATCAGTTAATCACTATAAGGGAAGTTGAAAAATGACACTTACATTAGCTATGACCTTTTTTGCACATAAAAAACTTGCTTTTGATTTTATTTTCTAAAGTTGATACTTGGAAATAAGAAGATAGGTTAGAAGCAAGGGCATCCTTCTTTGTTCAATTGGTTTAATTCTAAAAAACATTCCCACTATCTCTGATAGTGACCCTATTTGTTGTCAACATCATCACTACTACCATAAACATACCCCCACCATCATTGTCGCCACCACCACGAGTCATGCCATCACCATTATATTGATTTTTTTCAATCATATTATTTTTATTCATGTGTATTTTTTGTTTAATAGAAATTAAATATAAGTTGTAGAAACATTAGTGTTATATATCATTATTATGGTTATCGTTGCCATGATTATGCTATTTTTTTTATTATTTGTATCA